>QKQZ01017353.1:0-19043 GCA_003595255.1 Solenopsis fugax | reverse complement strand
ACATTTATTAAATTAGAAACAATTTAATAATTGACGATGCTAACTTGCATCTTGATGTTAGATTTTGTGTGATTTTTATATACCTTCTTTTTTTATCCAGAACGCGAGACGACTTTCAATAGCTCCGCTGAATAATGTCAATCTTTATTTTCTCACGATTAAAGAAACTTCTGTGGCGTAGTTGTAAAAGCCGCAGAATTTATCTGCGCCGTAGTCGCCTAACGTTTCGTGTCCCCCGCGTGCTGTATCTCCGACACTCGCACGTCACGCTTCTTTGTGTGCGTGTGCCGTGATGACTGCCTGCATACACGACACAGGCGAAAAATATACACGCGCGTGTGGCTAATCGGCGGTTCCCAGGGAGCACGAAGAGGTTTCGCTCGGTATTTTCAGCGGCCTCCGCGAGCGATCCCACGGCGACTTCCGGTTCCGCGCCGACTTATCCACTTCCCGTTGCTACGACAATTTTCCGCGGGTACCACGCAGAAGCGCTAAAAATAAAAATAAAAAAAGTAATAACGTTGTTATGCGCACGCACACAGGTCACGGTTCGCTCCTCCATGCGAAAGAGGATTCAACGTTTCAGAACTTTATCGTTCACTGTTAATTATGCACGCCGCATTAATTATACCGGTGAAATCTTGCATCGTTATGAATTATGAATGAATGAATGCGATCGTCAAGTATTCGCGATAAAAACAAGTGTACAATCGGGAGAAAATATCTTAACAATTGTTTGTTTAAGCGGAGAACTGCGTTAGATCGGAGGAACACGAACCGTCGAGGAATTTAACGCAGAAATGAGACGTTACGTTGCTTTCCCTTCCACTTGGTTTATATCATGCCCAACATGGCGCAGGTGCTTACCTGGGGAGCCAGGATGCAGCCAGGCCTGTCCGTTCGTTCGTCTGACCGTCGTGCAACTCAACCTGAAACCGGAAGCGCCGCTTTCTGCCCTGCTGCCCACGAACAATGAGATCGAGAGAGATTCCTGAGAGGACGTGAGCACGATCGAACTACGAGGTGTTTTATCAACAACGGAGATCGAAAATATTCATTTCTCTAGCTGAAAACCTACGGATTGAAACGTCACGTCCAGTTGTACGAGGTGTGCTGTATTTAGAATTCGCGGCGGTTTCTATACTGCTCAAAAGTATATCAGGAAAATCGAAAAACCTAAATCTTTTGCTACACATTTTTTAATTAATTTCTTTATATCGTTGTTGCTCAAATCCTTTTCATATCGTGAATAATAAGAATTTCCGATTTTGCTAACATCATTTTTCACGCGTAATTTTTCAGGTATATACCTGACAGAAAATAATTTTTTTGCGAGAATAATTTATATATGTATCGATATTTTTCTATACGCCATATAAACGTATCGCGATACAATGCGGCACGGAGACAATCGAGAAAATCTTTTCACGGCCACTACGAAGTCACGTGGTACGTGTATGTACGTGCAGCAACAGGTGTGACGCAACAGGTAATCAAATGCCGGTATTACGATTTACTCTTCGTCGAATCGATTGTCTTTCTGCACTTGTCTGCGATTTGAGATTACATCCCCTACACGTTATTTCTTGATGATCGTTTCGATGAAGAACGTGCGATGAGCTTACTTGGATGGCATTTACGAAGCCAACTCGTACGTTCTTAGTCTCGCATACGAATTTGTTCGATATATTTTTTTATTAAAAAAAAACTATTAATATGAAAATTACGATGAAATATTTAAGGATGTTCTGGCTATACAGTCCGAGCTAAAAGTTAAACTGCAACAAAATATATTCATTTTCGATACAAAAGTTATTACAAAATAAAAATTTGTATTTTTTCGAAGATTTTCGAAGAAAACAACGAAACATTGATGGTTTATAATAATTGTTGCAAAGAAAATAACTATATTCTGTTGTAGTTTTAAAGACATAACTTTTAAACCAGTTAGTAGATCTGCATCAATTTTTGCACAAGTATTTATTAGAATTTTGTTAGTATATATAAAAATTTTGGTTTAATTTTCAATGTTTCTTTCTCTTCAAATTTGCAGAAAATGCAATTTTTGTAAATTTGATGAGGAAGGAGCATTGCGAATTAGATCAAAATTTTTATATATACTAACAAAACTCTAACAATTATTTGTACAAAAATTGATGCAGATCTACTTACTCATTTAAAAGTTATTTATAAGATCAAGAATAAATAAAAAATTAAATAATTTTTAATCTAATAAGAGAATTGTGTTCAAATTTTATATAGACACACAAACGTGATAATAGAACAATCTGTGAAATTTTTACATTCTTGGTAACGTTTTTGAGGTACCATCCATACATCCTTAATAAATTACTATCGCGAATAACACGCAAATAAATATAGGTAAGACATAATAAATATTATATAAAAATTCACGTTAAGGCGCGACGGAGAGATTTAAATGAGTTTCAAGCGAAATTTCATCGGATTCCCTTCTGATTTTGCCGATTCCACGTATAAGACACGAGCGGAGAATCTTTCACGGAGCTGCGTCGACGCTTTTTCCGCGAGGTTCCGCGGCGAGCGATGATGATGAAGAGTGCGCATTTACCTGCCTTAGCCGCGCGACAGGTGGTGTGTGACACGACTTAAGCCGCGTTGCGAATCTGCCTGAGGACCTTGACGCGGCCTTTTTTTTCCCCCGGGCATTTTCTACTTCTGCCTTCGCAAAGTCCGTTTCCGGTTGGCTCTGTCTCCCCGTTACGTTCCTCTCTTCGCCCCTCGTCCTGTCGTCACCATCGTTCGCCGTCATTGTCGCGCCGCGACGAAACGGGCATTTCGCTCGGCAAATGCGCCTCCCCGTGACTCTCATCCGCGACGCTTTGCGGCATGTTCTTGCACAGGAGGAGGTCGTTGCTCGTTGCCAAGCGGTTGCTTGCCACGTGTATGCACGGCGCCACCGCGACTCGCGGGAAATAAAGAGAATAGGGGCGGGCTGTCGACTTCTCACAATAGTTGCACGAAATGGAATTTCAGACTAAAGAAATTTATTCTATCAAGTAGATTATTTCGAAAATAAGTCCTTGATTTGGGCATGCAAGAAATTTGGCAATACAAATCTCAGGTTTCTCAAAGATTAATATAGAAAAATAAATTATTCGAGTTAATCTGACAGTTTCGATAAATAGTTTTGGTGATTTTGTCTACGTTTGCTTAAGAGTTAGATAAGCGTTAGTGATTTATATAATGGGACGGAAACTTACTTATAGAGTGTGAAAAGTTACACAAAGTGGATACGATACTTTACGCGAATTACACTGAAAAAAAGACTGGTTATAACTACCAAATGTATGGTGAAATAGTATCAATTAAATATTTGGTCAATGTAACCAAAAATAATTTTACTTTTCTAAATATTTAGTAACTTATACCAGATTTGATAATACTTGACTTACTAAACATTTAGTAAAATAAAATTATTTTTTGTTATATTGACAAAATATTTAATTGATACTATTTTCACTATACATTTGGTAGTTAGAACCAGACTTTTTTTCAGTGTATATTACACGTCTCTGCGAAGAGAGAGAGGGCCGAGAAGCAAAATAATTCTTGTCTCACGTGCAGCAGAGCTGGATCAACCATGGTGGAGCGGACGACGTTGGCAGCGAGTTGTTCGGTCCATGCAAGTTTCTCCAATACATACGTGGTTGATGTTTATAAACTGATAGCCGGCATCGGTGGACGTTTTAATGCCGCGGATACGCGTGCAGCAGAAAATGATTTCCTAGGCTTATCGCGCCGTAAGGCCGGACGCTGTGTATGACACGGGAGCTCCACGGGCCTATTGCTTAAATCCCCCGTGAATTCTTCCAGTGCCATTTACAGAATCCAAGCCGATAGACAAGCCAGCGGCAAATCACCAGGGCGAAGAGCTTCCATCTTGCGTGGTTGCGCCTCGCTGAAACCACGCTGACAAAGAGACTTCGAAAGGTAAAATCGATACCAGCGGCCTTCGAGAAACGATATGTCGCAACTCCAGATGCACGCGCACGATCGATAGAAGTCACTCTACCGAGACTTATCTGCAACAGCAATTATAATTTCTAAATATTGAGAGCTGTTCTCCGTTCAGTTACTATTGTCGATTCGACGTCGCGTTGAAAGACACGTCCAGAATAAATCAAAGCGAAAAGATGTAGGGGCGCGATAAAGATCGTAACAAAACGATATAAAGGCTATTAATCTCGGTGTACAATTATGATGACAGGGGAAATAGATTTCGGTATTAATAGACCGATATCCCAAGTTTGCTTTGAAAATTTCGAATCATAAATCACAGGAACGAGGGGACCGGAACGAGGTCAGCTCGATTTGTTTCCGCGAAAATAATAGACAGTACTCGAAAAAAAAAAAAAAAAAAAAAAAAAAAAAAAAAAAAAAAAAAAAAAAAAAAAAAAAAAAAAAAAAAAAAAAAAAAAAAAAAAAAAAAAAAAAAAAAAAAAAAAAAAAAAAAAAAAAAAAAAAAAAAAAAAAAAAAAAAAAAAAAAAAAAAAAAAAAAAAAAAAAAAAAAAAAAAAAAAAAAAAAAAAAAAAAAAAAAAAAAAAAAAAAAAAAAAAAAAAAAAAAAAAAAAAAAAAAAAAAAAAAAAAAAAAAAAAAAAAAAAAAAAAAAAAAAAAAAAAAAAAAAAAAAAAAAAAAAAAAAAAAAAAAAAAAAAAAAAAAAAAAAAAAAAAAAAAAAAAAAAAAAAAAAAAAAAAAAAAAAAAAAAAAAAAAAAAAAAAAAAAAAAAAAAAAAAAAAAAAAAAAAAAAAAAAAAAAAAAAAAAAAAAAAAAAAAAAAAAAAAAAAAAAAAGAACGACGTCAGGGGGATGGACGAAGCGGAGTCCTCGGAGGCAGTCCAAAGCCTGTCGACGGTTTCTTTTCCCCTTCTTGCTCTTCCGTCACGGATCGATGACTCTTCCCGGAAGCCGCGTCTGCTAGAGAATCTAGAGATCTCGCGGAGCGCGCCATGATTTGTTCTCCAGGCGTTCTCCACGCTCGTCCTTCAAACTCCGCGTCTCGTCTCGAGGCTCACTCCTTCTTTCTCTATTTCTACTCGCTTCTCGATTTGCTCGCTCCCACCCACAAAATCGTTCCCACCGATTCCTCAGGTTCGACCAGAGCCACGCTGTCGGCTTTTTCACGTTAAGATGTGCCTCCGATCCTCTCCGTCTTCCCGCAGGCTATAATCTAGTCGAGTATCCATCTATCCGTTCTTGTCTCCCTGGTCGTTTCTGCTATGTAATATATCAGAAATCCCACAGGATCTTTTGGTTACAAGTTTGTTGATAAAGTCTTAAAGTCGATTTTTTATAGCTGAAAAATTTTAGCTAACAAAAGATCGACTTTAATGCAATTAAATGCCAGAACTTCCAATGTGCGTAGTATATCTTGCCACGAGTGTTTTATACTTTCTTGCATTATGCTAATTTTTCACGGTCATCTTTTTGTAAGAAAAAACGAGAACTCTCGTCATCTCACTTAAGATGATCGATGATCAAGAGAATAACTAAACTAAAACGCTAACACCTTAGTTATTGATCTTTCGCGTCGAGAGTTCTCAATCCCCCTGTTTTTTTTTTGCCCTTAATGAATCTTGTAGTCGAACGGTTATAGCGCGGTTCGTTTAATTCGTTTCATGCTGATTAAGATAAAATCGATTCGGAACCGTCGAAAATGCTCGAGACGAAGTTCACGGAGGAATTGATTTTGCGTATAACGTGACGAAATTACTTATGGAGCGGGAGAATGTACATCCGAGGGAGTAACGCGCGTTCCTTCCAGTTTTCCCGCGTGGTTCTCACGATTCGAATCTTCTCAGTGCACCGTGTATATACTTGCGATTCTTCGCCGACTATCTGCAAGTCTCTCTCAGTTCTCAAGCCATTCTTCCGGTCATGCCATCATTCTGGTTCTCACGGTTTATTCGAACATCGAGAAACGCGGCATGAAAATAATGGCTGCTCGCAGAAGTCTTTTTTAATACACCGCGGTTAAATGCTCTGTACAGTGATTATTACTTTGGAAATAATATCTGATTGCATTCCTCCGTTCAGCCGTGTCGGTGCGATTTTTGTTGGCTCGTCGGCACGTCTTATCGAGCTCGCGCTAAGTCGTAAAAAAAAGATGTTAAGTATATCAGTCGGAGTTATTCGTCGAAGTCATTCGACGAAAGATACGCGCGTTTTCCGGCGCGTTTCTTTCACAAAGCTGCGATCATTAGGAAATAATTTACTTCCAAAGTGTTTTGCGCATCTCTGTTATGTGTGATATCAAAAAAGAGGAAGTTTTGTAAGTATACTTAAAATAAATTTTATGCATACTATATGTGAACGTCATATAAATTTTATTCTGCTTCTTAATAAGTTTAGTAAGAACGAATTTTAATAATGACAGTTAAACGTTATTTAATATTATTAAATATGAATTAATAGTGTTATTGAATTTTTTTACATAAGATTAGTATTACGGAAACGAAAATTATCGTCAAAATTGTAAACACTTTTTACTACAGTCAAGTTACGTTAACGCGATTACAGATTTCTCTTTAACATATGAAAGAAACTTGTCTGTCGACATTGAATAAAATTTGTGTATGCCAAATTGAGATGCAACCACGTCGGGCCAACGGGGTCTGTTGATTTGTGTACATCCAGATACATAATGGCTGCGAAAACACAAACGCGTGTCTCGGGCATGTTTAAGCCCCCATTTCGCGATCTCGTAACTCTTCGAACAGGTTTCGTGTGACCTCGACTTCTCTTCTCGTTGGAATGCCCGTTCTTCTCTTCGTCTTTCCACGATCCGCGCTACGTTCCGCCGCGCGATCCCAATCGCTCTTCCGTGTTTCGATCGGTGATGAATCTGTATCGAAGGCACGTGATTAAAGAGAAAATCATCGCGATGTCGACGGTCGTGCTCGTCCTTTCTTCATCGTCGAATTACCTCGTTAATATACATTCGCCGATCATCAATACCGACGATCGACGGGTGGAATAATTAATCGCGTGCAAAATACTTTAGCGTAATATGCGTCCCGCGGGGCGAAATAAATAATCAAGAGTGAAATCTTTGTATCGTATTTGAAACCGCTTTCTAATCCGTCTCGCATTTTTCTCCATCTGTTTTATTTTTACCGGAGAGAGGTGTAGCTAGCACGTCTGAAGCACGTGAAGGAACATTTTACATCCGTGAATTCGTGCGATGCGCAATAAATATCGTTGCTCTCGACTACGTCGAGCCGCGGGAAAAAAAATAAAGTTCAGGCGGACAAAAAGTCTTCCTTCTCAGATTAGAGACTAGCACCTTGGTACCATGACGAAAGGATTTCACAGTGACGCAACGGTATCTGGGACGAGAGAATAAATGAATGGAGAAGGAGAGGATAATTGGTGGTGGGTGGGGTGAAGCTGTGAAAACAATAAAATATCAAACGGTCCTCGGGACAAGGGCCCCGACACTCCGACGCGCGCGCTCGCGCTTCGTGACTTTCGAAATTTTATTAAATCACGACGTAGATACGCCATTACGAATGAACAATATTACTGCGAGAGCGGGCCGATAAATTGCGGCACGGTGTGCATTTGCATATTTGCAAAAGTGACATACGCGACAGGCTAAAGGCCAGAAAACCCGCACTTATAGTTTCGCTCGGTATATACGTGTTCTCATGCCGCACGCGGAGTTATGTAATTTTCTAACGACCCGGCAATCGCGTTCTTTCTGTTTTGTCCGGCAGAGAGAAAGAGAGATAGAGAGAGAGAGAACCACGCGAGATTATTCATGTATAAGCCTCTTGTGTGAGCCGCGCTCTCGCACGATAAGTTCTCGATACTCGCAGCGCTGTATTTGATACGTTGAAGCTATTTGTAATTCGTACCAGCGCGCGAAGGTAAGGGGGGGCTCCCCTTAGGCGAAATATTCCGATGATTCGTCTCGTCAAAAATTTACTTCCGGATTTACGTAATCATGGGTGGGGAGAAAGAGCGTTGTACGCTCACGTACATTGACAATCGACAAAGCGATTGGCGACAAAGCGATCGGCGACAAAACGACGGTCAACCTTTCATTCTTTCGGCGACGATGGCCGATGGAGCCATTCTTATTCTGCGATTTCTCAGCGTCGATGTTTTTCGCGCCGAGGTCGGAGCCGGCGGATAACGGTCACCGGTACCGGAGGACACTGACCCGATGAAAATCTCGGATATACAAGAAAGAGAAACCGTTGGGAACGTGCCCCTTCGCGAACACACCAAAGAAATAGATTTCACCGGCGATCGTTACAGCCGATAATAAAAACACCGAGAGACATTTAAACGGGATACGATCGTTTCTCTAGCCTCTAGCGATGCGTGTGAAGATCGCTAGAGGCTAGAGAATTACGATTTCGCCCGAACTGGAAAAATAATCATGCAATGCTTTATTCTCGGCACATAAAAAATTTGTGAACGCGCCATTTGTGAGCATTTTTCGAATGTGTCTCTACGCGAGTAGTATTTGAATTTGCGTAGAGACACATTCTTGCTGTCGTGAAGTTACTCTAATTGCTGACCGGTTTCCGATCTAAAAGGGATAAAGATGTCGATCAGATTTAATCAATTCTCCTGTCTTAGTAATATCCGCTCGTCGATTACCCACGCTCTTGTTCTCGCTGTACTGAATGAGAATATACCTGATACTGATCAGTATCGGTAACACCCTCTTCCTTACAATCCTTTCCAGACCGGTCTTCCGTCTTCTTTCGCTTCGCAGGCGCGTACTACTTTGAGAAGTTCGTTAATATTTCACTGTTGTCTGGATCGTCGTCATTCACATCAGAGTCTTCTGTAGTTGGCGCGAAGTAAAGTGCGATCTCAGCGGCCGCGAGAATTTTGATGCGATCGATCGCTTCTTTGAACGAGATACAGCTCGCGCACCAATATCCGCTGGGCACAAACGACACTGGAAATGTACGCGAAGAAGAAAAGAAGTTGTAGAAGATGATGAACGAAGAAGAAGAAGAAGAAGAAGAAGAAGAAGAAGCAAAAGATGATGAATCGGAGACGAAGAAGAAGAAGACGAAAAAGAATTTGTGCGTATGTACGCGGGGAAAGGAAGCAGAAATATGAGAGGAAAGGCTTTTGCGTAAAGTCGAGTGCGAGTGTGCGGAGAGGATTCCGAACCGGTTGCTCGAAGTGACGTGAGTGAACTGAGGCTACAGGCTGGCAGGTAACGCCAGGTAAACCCCGGCCGACTGGTGGCACACACGCGGGAGAAGAGGAAGGTGGCCGACTGGGTGGCTACACCGGCAAAGCCAGCCAGCCAGCCAGCCATAGAGACAGTCAGCTCGGTCAGTCGACCTGGGGAGTCAGCCTGCGGCCCCAGGGGCCGCAGGAAAGACGCGCTGTTGGGACGGAGAGGGACCGTGGGACGTAGGACGGCGGCGGCGGGGAAAAGATGAGAGGAAACACGGGGTGGGGAGGATGTGGGGTCCTCGCGGGGCCCGGAGGGAACGTTACCTTGTGGTGGGACAGGTAGGAAAGGTGGGAGCGGCGAGGAGAGACCTGGCGCGCTGCGTGTGTGACTCAGCTCGGAATGAGCGAATAGGCCAACAACACACAGCAAAGACTACGCCGCAAAGGCTATGTTGTATACGGGATACACACGTACAGAGTGATCCAGAAGAGACGGTACCTTGCTCGGATCGCTTTTTCCGGTATCGTCACCGTAGCGGCGATCGAGAGTCCCGCGCGTCCACGCGCGCAATTAATGGCGTAATCATTAGCGATTTCGGCTTATGTAATCAGAGACAAGTACGTTGACTCTTGATTGAGTCTATAATGACGGTGCGTGTAAAGACGATGCGAGACGAACATTGTCTCAATGATGATAATGGTTTTCCTCGAACAGGACGCGCTCCATGCGCAGATGTAAGCCCATCTGGATAGGAAGTTTCTTCAAACGTGTTTGGGAAAGAAATAGAGATGACTCTCGATTCTCCAAAGGCACCCGGACTGAGTTTAATGCTTTGTTCACGATTATATTAATGTTACGGTTAATCTGTTCGCCTGGCTGGTGATTTTATACGCGCGCCGAATCGTAATACGTGGTTTACATGCTGATTATATGTGCGTCATGGGAATAAGTTTTCACGGTTTATTTAATAACGTTCACGCTGCGCAAGTTTATGCTTGCACGGGCAATAAAATCCCCGACCGCGCGATTGCGGCCAGACGAGCTTATTTTTCCTTACGAATCAGGACTCGCGCGGGAAATGAACAATAGTCGTTGGCGATACCCCTGCTCTGAGAACGTCGGAGCACATCCTCTTTATCGCACGCCACTACCTCCACGTACCCGCAATCTTTTAGGAGCAAGCCAACACGTAAGAAAAATGCTCGACGATACGTTCCGAGGCGGAACGAATCTCGAATTCTCTCGGTCAAAGTGTTTTCGGTCAGACGTAATTGGGCAAAAATCGCTCGGCCGTCAGATCAACGAAACTGACCACCCGGTATATCGGATACTAACTATACCTGAATCCAGCAGAGCGTGACTTTTCACGTGTAGTTGCGCTGGAGTGGGGCCGTGACCGTATCCTAGTGTAGAGCAAGATAGACTTTGATAGAATTTACACGGCGGCTTCTGCGAGCCAAGAACCTCTACGAATCATACGAGAATCATAATGAACACGAATTACGACGGGTAATCCTTCATTTTTTTTTCCTTCTTCCGTGTTCTTCTAAACATGATTATCTTGGGATATTTATTCGGCGATGGAAGAGATGTTCCACCGTCGTTTACGCATCGTCCCACAAACATGGCAGACATTATTTCATTCAAAAAGATCATCATTAAGTGTCGCCAATGGGACGTTACACTGCTTTCTCTAAGCTTCAGCTGAACAAAGCCGCAAAGCAACCGGATCTATTTCCTTGAATTTTGCTGAATTTATACCGACAATAATTACCTCGGTAATTGCCACGTGTGGTTTATATTCCTTGATGACGTAGACTGACTAGCGCAATGTTCCGGACATAAATGCTATGGCATAAATATCTACCTACTGCTGTAATCGTGGGTCTTCCCATTATGTTTCCATTGTAGAAGATATTAATAAAAAATGGCAAAAACTCTTCAATTTAAAAATTATATGTCTTATGCTAATTTTTTTTAATATATTGACTTTGTTTTAATATTGTTTTACAATTTACTTCCGCTTGACTTATATTTCCTCTTCTTTTTTGCGTTTTATTATATTTAATATTCTTTTTTTTCATCATTAATTTGTGTATTGTACTAATCTTTTGTTTTATGTAGAATGAATATTTTTTGTATTATGTCGAAATAGATGCGATAAATTTCCATACTGTTTTCCAAACATTTAAAATTAGTTTAGTTAATTATATAGAACAAGAATGTGCTTGCTAGATGAAATCACATACTTTGTGAAGATATGACATATCGAATGCATAAAATATTTAGTTAATAAAAATTATCTTAAATTTTGGTATATATATTGCATACTTTCCTTGTTTACACACGAGATTTCAGATCCCAGACGAGATACTTGTTTGACTCGTGACATCATTTTCAAGCGCAATAACATCCTGTTTTGGATTTTACAAAGTTTTTGATAATATTCTCATTGTGTTCGAACAATGTACTTCGCGTGAGCTATCTCCTTCCTTTTCTTATCCTCTGCGAGCATTCCCTCGTCTAACGCCTATCGGTGCACCATGGTTCTTCTGAATTACCATGACCATCGCACGGCGCAACTGGTCTATGTGCAAGAGGAGAAATGCAGCTGATGCGCACGGCTGAGTCCTGAGGTCAGCGACTCGTCGGTAGAGTTAGTGGAGCGCTTAGGCTCGCTTCAGAGATTTTATGAATTGGTATATGGTGGAGTGTTGAAGGGAAAGGTGGGACGAGAAGGGAAAAATAGCGAAGGGAAAAAGAGAGAGAGAGAGAGAGAAATTAAGCTCTATTTTTCTCATTCAGACTAAGCAAAAAGAAGATTACAAATAGGGATATCAAATCGTATTCATCTCTTTGCCCGACACTGCGATTCCCAGATTCGCTAAAATTCCTACCGTTTTTTTAAGACCTTGATTGAAATTTCTCTTATAATAAACTTTCTTTTTGCTCTATTTTATACTTGCATCATTTAATATGCACGAAGTGATTATCGCTGAGAAGATGCTGGCGCAGGAATAGGAAATTATCTAAATCCGGAGAGTTTAATGCCGATAATTGTAAAACCAAAAAAAAAAATATAACTTATGCTACGTTTTTCTTATTATTTAATTTTAATTTATAAATATAGAATGATATATAAATATATAGATCATTTTGTCATCATCAGTCGATTTGCTCATCAAAATTGACCGCTTTTACTTAATAAACATAGAAGATCAAGATCGAGATCAACAAAGATGAATCGAACCGAGAAGTCTGTATCACGACTGGTAAAGAGAAATTGCTAATATTTGCGCATCGTGTTCCGCGGCTGGTTTCTGCGTTCCTCCCACTCTGTGGAATCGCTCACGGTGACCGATCCACGTGGTCGACTTCATCATCATCCGTCTTCCTGGTCCCACCGTCGCAGCGTCGGTCTCTTCCTTTCCTCTCATCATCGGTAGCTGCTCGCGACAGAGTTGTTCGTGATTGTCCCCGCCGCGCGTTCCGTTCCTCCCTTCCTTCCATCGCCATCGCCGCGCGCGGCCTCCCGCTTCGCTTCACGGTGTTCCGCTCGCGAGCCGCGGACTACGCAGGTGCATTAACCGGACATTCAGCACCGTAACGCCGGCCCCGTAGACGAGAAAGAGGGAGCATCTAACCACTAGAGTCCGCCGCTGCCGAGAACAGATGGTTGGAACGTGAATTCCTCTGGCGCCCCGTTCTAAACCGCGGCGCTTAAATCTAGACGTGCGAGCCTGCACCGTGGTGCCGTGACTGCCGTGGTGTTAGGCAGCACTCTCGGCCGTCACTTCATGAAGGAATGCTACTCTCGACTTCCCTTTGGGATTGACAATCCTTCAGGGGATCCAAACGAGACGCGAGAGACTCAAACAGCCGCACATGAAAAAATTTATAGAACCCACTGAAAGATATTCGCATTTCGACATAAATTAATCTCGATACAAAGAGACATTAACTACATGTGCTTTTCTATATTTCATCAGAGCCTTTTTCTACATTCCAATATCCGCTTGGTTATGTATCGCCCTTTGTATTTTCTTAGTGATTTATTAGTATTTCGAGACTTGGCAATTTTCTCAGCTTGTAAAAATCCAGCTAGGCACATAGGTCTCTTAGCGCTGGTCCTATTCGGATAAACGTGCGCTGTTCCGTATAGTTGCCGTTTGTCCGTATTCGTTATTGCTTTAGGGACTTTACGGATCATTATCGCGTTTGCCACGTTTCCATGAGAACAATCCAACAATACCGCCCACGCGAATCTTACGAATCGTTGGCGAGCAATGCACGCGCCGCGTTCGTACGAACGCTTCGCTTCGTACCTTTCTATGGTACCTTTCGACGAAACCACCGCAATCGTGAGGCTACTTTTGACCATGACCTAAGATCAGCGTCGTTAGCAGCAAGCGTTAAAATCCCTACTATGCATTCGTTTCCTCTTAATACCATAAGACGCTCCGAGCGTATCGCCCACGCAAACCCGAAGACCAAGAGAGTGGACCATCCGCTCGGTACTCGGATTTCGCCTGCCTAACGACCTCTCTCATAACGCGTTATCTTGGATGAAACACAGTTTTGGATCCGCGCGATCGTCTACTTTCGAGTAGCCAAGGCCATTGTGTCAACATTCCGTCAATTACGAAAGAAACTTAGACACATCAGCTTAATGTCACTAACTAGTTTGAATTTTTCTGACATTGTTAAAAGTTGGCTGCTAAAGGTACAATACATTTGTTGCGGGATATAGCTTTATCAGCTAAAATTAAAATTGTGCTTTAACACGTGTAGTTACAAAATTGACAGTTATTGTTAAAAATCTTATGTTCATACGAATCGTGATTGTTCATGGAATGCTGCCACGTATATTTGGAGAACCAAAGCTGCTAGAAAGCAGCGAATATCTTTTTACACATTTGTAGCTGTTTACATTTTAATAACTAATAACTTGAACCTCGAGAGCAACGGCATTAACTATCTCCTCTATTTTAAGAACAGCTTATCTGCAATAGTTAACATTTTGGCATTAGCTAATCCTTGCTCAGTGTGTAACCAACGTCCAAGGTTGGGTAAGTTAATATACTTTTTTAACTAAATTAAGTTAAAGTTAATGGCTTATAAAATTAATTTAGTTACGTTAAAAGTTACATCAACAAAAAACTAACTAGTTAAAAGTTACGTTAAGATTAAATTAACTTAAGTTAAATTAAAAGTTAATTTTGAAAAGAATTTTTCACATTAAATTAGAAATTCGTAAGTTTTTAAAATTNTTGTTTTGAATAATTAAATTTTAAAAATTGGAGATATTCGACCGTTAATGTAATACATACAAATTGAACAAGGACGCCTTCTACGGTCATAGCTAGATCTTATTGCTTCATATTTACTTGTGTGATTTTATATACCTTCTTCAAATTCACCCGACTGCGCGTACCCTGGCTGAGGTGATATTTTTCGCAATAAATTCTTTACAGTTTTTCAGGGGGGGAATGGGTTTAATATTAAATAAGGGTTAAATCATTAAGATGCAAGTCAGCATCAATCGATATTAAATTGATTTTCAATTTAATTAATGTGATATTACTTATTCTTATTCGTCTTAGAGCTGCGTTATGACCGGAAAAACAATTCGGCGCGCAGTCGGGTGAATTTGAAGAAGGTATATAAAATCACACAAGTAAATATGAAGCAATAAGATCTAGTTATGATCGTAGAAGGCGTCCTTGTTCAATTTGTATGTATTACATTAACGGTCGAATATCTCCAATTTTTAAAATTTAATTATTCAAAACAATTACGGATCATCGAACAAATATAATATTTGAATTAAATTAAATTAAGTTTGTGTGAAGTAACAAAGAAATATTATTGTTTATGTGTAAATATACTTTTCCTTTTATAATTCTTTTCTTTCAAATAAATAAATTTTTAACTTAGGAAAATAGTTAATAACTTAAAGTTTATATGTTTCAAAAATAACTAATTAAACCTAAAAATCATTAAAAATTAACTAATTTAAGTTAAAAGTTATTAATTTTTTAACTTCATTATTTAACTTTTAACTTTTTAACTAGTTACTATCCAATCCTGGTAACGTCGTTAACGAAAGCATAATATAAGTCAGTATTGTGTCTTTTATTCTAAGGAAAATAATAAGTCTAAAATAAGCAAAAATTATGCTTCATCGTCATTGGCAATTCTTGCTGATATTCGGTCACTTAACGATTGCAGTTTCAAACAACATTTGTTTGACTCATAGATCACGATAAGTAGCAATCAGAGTTAGACAGGAATATTTAGTCGCTGTCTGATTTTGTTGGATATGTGATGCATATTCGGGATAAATACGGGACTAGTTCTATCGACGGCGAAGCGATTTTGGCGGTGAGCCAAAGTAGGAAGCATAGTGCACGAGACGGCGAGTTTCCGCCAGGCTCCGACAGGTGCGAGTCATAATCGGCGGGCTACAGGCCTTGACTGACTGATTCGACCATATGCTTCTTACGACGACGCGACTTTTGGCGACGTTATAAATAAAATTTCGATAGAAAACGGAAATTGGAGTCTCGCCGGAGGAGATTAGGACAGTGTCTCGGAATACTCGGTAAACACTTTTGACAAACTTGTTTTCGTTGAGAGGAATAAAGAGGAGAATCCTAAAGCGCGACGAAAGCTCCGTTCTTGAAATGATGTTGTATTTATGAAGGTCGAACTACCTAACGTACGTGTGTGCGACATGTTCGATGTAAGATGATTCCAATGCGATTCCGTATCGAATGTAAAAGTGGGATAGTTAGGGGATCCAATGAATCGAGAAAAATAGTTCAACCCCATGTAAAACTTTTGTTTAAAAAAACAGATAAATAATGTGTATTATTGTTAAATTATTATAATTAAAAAAATTTTTTAAATAAGTATTTTTATTTAAGAAAGTAAGAGATGCGCGGCTACCATGCGCAGAATTAAAATAAAAATAAAAATAGATAAACAAAGCTTTCTAAATAAATATGTGCTCATGATAGTCGCGATTCAGTTTCGATAATTATTTTAAATTAAAAAGTAAATATCTTTTATACTTATTACTTTCAGATCGTGAAGAGAATTTTTAATTTTATGTTTTACGAAATTACAAACATTTGAATATATAAAAATTGTATTTTCAAAAAATTAATTTTTGTTTTTTGATATAATTTCAGAAAAAAAATTAAAAATCGAAAAAAGCTTTGATGAGCTGATGTCGAATGTTATTAAAATATTGTTTTAAAATTTAAAATTCATCAGATAAATTATGTTTGAGTCATGGCTACCGCTTTGAAAAGTGAGAAAAATGCATTCAAAATTTAATATTTTAAAAAAGTAATTTTGCATTTTACTTTTTTAATAAATATACATTAATTTTGGATCTTACTTTTTAAAATAAATATACATATCTTCAATACAGAAATATTATTTTTATCTAATACATTATTTATCTAATAATTGAAATAAGACCGCAAAGTGTGTAATACAATTAAAATTGGAAAAGGTTGACAGCGATCGTAGCAAGATCTTGGTGTTCAAATAATACTTCTTGTATGTGATTTTATATGCATTTTCTAATTCTTCGAACTGCATACCGTTACTTTTAGTCTTGAAACGTAGCTCATGAATTGAACTAGAATAGTAATGTTAAATCGCAAAAAATATTACCTCAATCAGAATGAGCTATCCATTTTCTAATTCTTCGAACTGTGTACCGTTACTTTCGGTCTTGAAACACAGCTCTTAAATTGAAATAGAATATGAAGTAATATCACAATATTAAGTTGATTATCAACAATGCGCAATTCCATGAATTAGAAAATGTACAATGTATATACAATCATACAAGAATTATTATTATGAGCAATAAGATCCTCCTATGACTGTTGTCTTTTTCGATTTTAATTACATTATTTGTCTATCTCTTTAAATAATCTCTTTAAAGATTCACATGGTGTTGAAAAAGCCTATTTGTAAATTTGTTAGGATCCTATAATCATTTAACATAATTTAACGATATCTAATTTCTATTATTTTATTACATTTTAATATTATTTCACAATATATTTTAATAGATATAATATATAAGGGGAGAGAGAGAGAGAGCGAGAGAGAGAGAGAGAGAGAGAGATTTCAGAAAGAAATTAAATTAAAACTGTATATAAATATATATAATATTATATATACATGTACTTATAATAAAATATACTATAACGATTTTTTATATTAATCAATCAAACATTAGAAATGTTTTCGCAGAATATGTAATAGATATATATGTGATATAAATGTCTTCGCGACAAGTTTCTCTATGATAGATGCATTGGAAAAGTTTTTACGACGTTACCTGGACTTTTATGACGAGCACCGTTATAGCAAACTCGGCTGGTCCGTCTGCTTTTATCCATGTCCCGCACTGTGTAGGGCCATCATGTGGGTACTGATAGTGTTCGCAGAAGGTAGCAGAAGCGTAAATTTTTCCCCCCAGGGACAGTATGATGTATCGCTGATGTATCGGCTGCAAAATGATTTGGAATTACTTGTAGTAGCGGCTGATGACATAGCACTACAATATTTTGTTTCGAAAAGTAGGAATGGAGTAGCAGTACTATATCTCTTTGCGAGGTAAAGTTGCTACCTTACACGGTTAGTAAAGTATTAAGATCTATTGCCGTACAGTAGAAATAACATACGAAAAGGAAGAAAAGCAGAGATACGACTTGTCTTGGCGAGTTCACGTCACCTCACTCGTTATCCCTGACAGATATTACACGAAAAACTGGTTTCCTTGACTCGCGTATGACCGCTATCTTGCATCTAACCGCACGACGTGTATACCGAAAATGCCCCAGAACTCGTAACGTTACAACGTTACATCGTAAAATTGCGACCTCGGTTCCCAGCCCTTTAACCGCCGCCTTTCATCGCGGCAAAAATAAAAATTCTTGAGGCCGCGCCGTTAAATTGTACGACATGATGATAAACGCCTTAGATTCTAAATGCTTTAATTATTGTGAAACTTCGGCGGTAATATCGTTATCTCGTGCGTGTCGGTTCTCGACGACCACATGAAATTGAGGAAGAAAACCTGCGTTTTATCATGCCCGGAGGTGCGGCACTGCGAAGATATAGCAGTGTCGTGAGTATGGTGAGCTTGAAATGATTTTAAGTGATGCGAAAATATCTCTTCTACTTAAAGAGGACAAACAAATGAGCGCGACGTGTTCTCTCCGTATTCTTCGCGGAGTATTTTTCTTCGTATGAGCACCTACGTGACGGTTACCACCGCGGCTCACCCCTGTGAAAATAACATTTCCGCCGCATTACGGATTCCTCTTTGTCGACTCTACGGGCTGACGGAAGTCGACTATCGTGTGCTGGTTCCTGGCCCTGACCCTACGTGCGCGTGTATTCTGCCCCCCTCTCGAGTACACGCGATAAACACCACGCAGCTATCGCGGCTCTTTGGTGGTCGTCCTTTTATGAAATTGATTATATGATAATTCCGTATGTCAGTATAAATTAATTAAATTGTCAATTTCGAAAAAGTGTCATGTCCTCAAATCCAAATTTTACAGGAAACAAAAAAAAAACGTTTTTTTTTTCTAATTATTCGAATCAACATCACTAAAATTTACATAAACACTTTATTGGCGATTTATTTATAATTACTGGTAGTAGTGAACATTTTTGAAATTTATCCTTTTGGCTAGATTAAATTTGGAACATGAAACTAATTCCTTTTCGAAAATTAACGATGCAAATACATAGGGTAAAGTCGCCTATTATGGGATAGGTTCCTAATATGAGGTAGCGAGGTTTCTGCT
>QKQZ01017347.1:0-23001 GCA_003595255.1 Solenopsis fugax | reverse complement strand
TTAAAAACTTAGCTCTTAGAATGCTCTTAATGTACATCTTATTAAACTTGATCCATTCTTTGAAGTTTCTTAGATTATACCGATATTCTCGAAGTTCAAGATTCTCGCGATTTGTTGGCAAAAAATAAAATGGCCAAACCAAAAAGATGCTCATTATGTCCGTCTACACTTGATCGAAAAATATCGTATAAGTATTTGAAATGTGACAAACTGATGTATAAGCAACATACTGCAAAAATTTGTTGCGAATGTTCCATTTAAATAAATAATAATAAAGTATATTATATTGTAATTTATGTTTTTTCAAGTTTTATAATCGGAAACGAATGATTTATTCTATCAACTCATCTTTTCTTAGCTGAAAAATCACCTAACTTCACCTTTCAGAATAAATGTACTTTTTGAAAATAGTCGAAATAACAATATTTTTCTCTTAAAGTAGGTTCAATTACCTTTCAAAATCTATTGGAAAAATCTCTAATCGTTTTCCTTTCGAAACTATGAAGTAAAACAAAAATGGTTTTTTTTGCGAGTACGTTTTCTTCTCTCCTGAATATTTCAAATATATTCAATTTTTCGATTTTTGCACCTATTCATTCTTCTTCTTGACCTTCTGGCGTATCGATTAAAAAAAAATTATTTAAATCCTATGCATTACATACAAAGATGTACACAATTGAAAATGGTCGGGTGACGTACACTCATATATGGCAAAATCGAATCCGCTATAGTGTGTCAGCTGAGGGTTAAGACCTTATATTTTAAATACTGTTTTAAGATGTTATTAACCAGTCACAGAACCGTATTAGCATTCTAAGGCATTACTTGAAAGATAAGAATTAACTATATACTCCGGTCTTTAAAAATGTTTTGATTCTATAATATCAACTAAAAGTTATCAAAATTAAAAAACTGCAGATTTCTTAAATTTATTCTTTCCTTTCCTGATCAACAACAAAAAATCTTGTCGTAAATATCAACAACAAAAAATCTTGTAAATATCAGAATTTTGGCTATGAAACCAGCTACAGAGAAAAAAGAAATGAAAAAATTGGCTTATAGTAATTCATGCAACGAAAATGATCCTATTTTGTTGCAATTTTAAATAAATAACTTTTAAACAAGGAAGTAAATTTTATTTAATGTTTGTACAAATATTTATTAGATTTATTAGATTTTAATTAGTATCTATAAAATATTTAATTTAACTCGTAATGCTACTTTCTCATCAAATTTGCAAATAAGTAGTACAATACACAATTTTACATAAGAATCAAAAGCAAACAACAAAGTAAAAAATATTTAAATCCATAAGAAAAGTATGCTCAACTTTTACACAGATACTCAAATGTAATAATAGGACATCTTATAAAATTTAAAAATATTTGGAAACACTTTGAAACGTGACACACACATCCTCAAAATATAGTCAAAATATTTATAGCAAATTAGTAAAAATATTATTGTATATTATGCAATTATATAATTCTAACTAAACATTAAACTTAACATTAATTATACATATATATATATATATATATATACATTACATATATTGTTATAATATATTGCATGGAATCTCAATTATGTTACTTTCAGTAGTACATGCAAGATAAATTAGATTATTTTCAATAAACTATACACAAAAGTATTAGATATACTATATATTAATTCGGGATAATGTGCATTATAACGTTGCAAACAGCTATTGTAGAAGCCAACAATAATATAATGATACATTAATAGTCGTAACTAATACCAGTGTTAACTTTTAATACTCTGATAGGGGATTATAAATGACATTGAGTGGTAAATTCTCGGATATGACAAAGTGAATGGTAATCCCTGAGAAAATGGATCTAACGTATAGAACGCGCTAGATCTATATTTACGTTTGCAGCTTCGAATGAGAATAATTTGTATCACATGTTTTTTTCAACACTGACATTTTAAATAATAATTTTACGTTATATTATTGTAATTATTTTTGCAAACTAATTATTAAAAAAATATAAATATATATGTCACCAAAAAATAAATTAGCTTCTATTAAATTTAACAATTTGGCTTTATAAAGGCAATAAATCGTTCTTAAAGAGTTCGATTAAAGCGATGCGAATAAAGCGAACGAGGACACTTTAGCATAATCGCAAGTAAAGGAGAAACACAAGGGAATAAGTTAGAAATATCGTGCGCTATATCTGAGAAAGTCTTAAGTTTCCCAACACTTTGAGGGCGTAGGAAATGTCGTTTCCGAGACTACCGCTTCACGATCGGGAAGCTTCGACGCTATAATTGAACGAGGCTGCTATCACCCGTTTTGTTTTGCGACGATGGTGGGCTGATTTCGAACGAGATCCGTGATAAGCCACACAGCGATAATGCTGTCGGAAACTCACCAGTCGGAAACCAGCATTTCCGATGAGAAACTGTAGAGGTTGATGATAGCTGCCCAGTTCAATCAGAATAGACAATCGTCTCTTAAGGAACGCTATAGCGTTGTATTGATTCGAGGATATATAATATAACCCTTGCGAGCAAGAACAACTGTAAATTTAACAATTGTGTCTATATATTGTATATAATTATACTTTTATCTTTTTATAAAACTGAATTGATGACTCTTATAATAGATAAATTATAAAAAATTAGGATATTTATAATAAAAAGTTAATTAATTTAATTTAATTTTTTTTAAATCTGGGAATATTAAAACATCTATGAATATTTTAAAAGCTTTAATGGAATTTAAACCAAAATTCATATATACAATAAAAATGTAACTGCAATGCAAAAAGCTAAATTGTTATAATTATAACGTACGTCATGGTTATAACATATATTATTAATTTTAACTTCATGAAGTTTTCTCATTGTCTCGTTTTGATAGTAGAAATAAATCGATAGTGTATAGATTGAATATTTTGGTTTAATTTCTCGTCTTCGCCAAATTTTTTGTTTATAACAGTATGGTAAAATTCGTAGCCCATTCGCCGTTTGATATATTCCATAGAACGAAAAGAAAAACATTCAAGAATTATTCAAATTCACATATTATTAAGTAAAACTATTGTTTACATAGTAACACCACTTTTAAATTCGTAACACGGTTAAAAAGTATATAATAGACATAATAATAATTGCTTTTTTCAGTATAGCCAAGCTTGACAAATCAGACAGTTATACTTCAAAAGCTTTAAGGTTACTAGTGAATTCTCAGGATGGTGATTTCGGTAATAAAAGTGTAAATAGCTTGGAAGTACAAAGAAATGAAGACTCTCACAAGCGCAAATTAAAGGTTACTCCGTTCGCTGCAATTTGTTCGTAATCTCTTTCTGATATATCACTTCTAGTATATCACATAAAGTTGAAATTTCGAAGCTCTTTAATAATGATAGGCTTTAATAGCCGTGAAAGCTCTCGTGAAAAGTACCAGGCTATCCACGTTCGAAATTTCCGGTCGAAGCAATCTTTCACAACCAATTTTTAACTAATTTACTAATCTCTTTTTAATGCGCCCGTTGCAAAGTTTCAATATTAAAATATTATATTATTAATGGTATTGTCGTTGAAATTTATAAAATTTGATTCGATTTTCAACAGACTTAATTTTATATTAAAACATGTTTATTTTCTAACAAAGGCAAACGTTCCAACACGATAAGATAAATTTATAACAAGTGAAGAAATATTAAAATTCTCTTTTCTCTTGATATTTATTATGCATATTTGTATTCCATATTTTTTTAATGTTAAAACGTATTTCGATAACTTCGACAAATGATTAAAAAATTTCAGTGTGTTGCATTAATATTTGAAATAAATTAATAATAAATAAAAATAATCTTCTCATTTATATCTTACTGTACTATTGTTTAAAAGATATCCGATATATTTGACACAAATCCGTTGCTGAAAGTACGTCTGAATTTATTTTCATACGGGAAAAGGAGGAAGAGCTCACCGTTGCAAAGAATTTTATACATTTTGCGGGTAATAGCTCACCGTCACGTGGAAGTGCGTTGACGGGCTTAAAAGTTTTTTAACGACAGCTGAGCAATTGAAAGGCTGCCGAGAAACTCAATAAATAGAATTTCTGCTGCACAATGTCGTCGCGCTGCGATTTCTGCGAAGTGTCAGCGCACTCCTGCGTACACAATGAGAGGCTTTTAAACTTTCGGGTTCAATGACGCTCAGGACGCTTCCCAAAATTTTGAAGATGAAAAAAGTTTACGTAGCCCGTTTGTCGAGAGAGCTTGCTATAATGAAAGCTAAACAAAACCTTTCTTACCCTGTATTTCGGCAATCGCGTTATTACATGAGAGTGATCTGGTAGCAGAGAAAAGGTCCTATGTTATAAGATATTATCTTGGCAATCAATTAACAAAGTGAAAAATAAAGGACCGTGCACAAGACATCCTAATTTCAACAGATATCCTTTCAAGGATTAATTTTTATTCCTACCAACCTTAATAAAAAGCTTTTTATTTTTGGTATTAGAGAGAATCATTTAAAATTTATATTCAAATTTATTTCAACCAGAATTAACTAAAAATGCAGCTCTGCAAGTTTAGTTATTTAGTTTGCTTTAACCAAGATTTTTTAATTCTCAAGATTACTGTAAATAAATTTAATCAAACACAATTTTTCATGGATTGTAATTTTGAAATAAAAATACGTTCAGTAAACTAGAATCAAATTGAAAAAATAAAATGCTATTTGTACATATTTATATCTTCTGTGTTTTATAACTTATAATGTTTTATAATGATGTAATAAACAGATTAAAGCAAGTGAATACTGGAGGAATGTGCTTCGTAATCAGTGGCTATTAGTGTTACAAGGAATCGTAATAGTGATCGTAATTCTCACTATGAGAATGTGGATTGGACACGAGTGTAAAGAAGACATTGTCGAAGACAGTCCTGCAGCACTGTGGCGTTCGTTTATCGAGCGACTACGAGAAGCCATCACCGACATGGGAACGGAATTGCGGTTAAAATTAAAATCATTCTAAAATTTTAACAGATAATTTTTATTTTTGATTTTAAATAGAGGTTAAAGACAGATTTTAAATAAAATTTATTATATGAATTTTATTCCATTTTATCTATTAAAAATTACTTCTTGCTATAATAAATAAATCAATACAACTTGAAATTGAATTAAATCTATTTCAGACCGTGTTACCGTGAAATAGATACTCAACAAAAGAGAAAGGCGAGCATTCTGAAGCGAAGACGTATTTTTATGAACTTATAACTGTTAATCTTTTTTCATAAAGTAAAAAAAGTTAAATAAAAGTATTTTATCCTTTCACAAACCTTATCTATTTCTTGTAACTTCTTTTAACGAAATATCACACAGAATTTCAAATTTAAAAAATTTATGAAAATATATTTCTGACAGATGCTATACTTTTAGTAAAACATTACGTTAGCAACTGTTTTATTACAGTAATTCAATCATATATTTTTGAAGTATATGTATAATATCGACAATTTAAAATGCCATTCACAAAATATTAATTAAATTATTGTTTCCTAATATTTTCAGCTTTGTTATCCTCGTGTTCTTCACAGACATAATTTTCACAATAATAAAGAAACATCACCGTTGCGCCGAGGAATAAACCAACGGGCGCTAAAAGCCAACGATATCGCCTGCAACGAGCCATCATATCATTGGAAATTCTATAATTCAATACAATAATGAAACATTATTTATAAAGAAATTTCTTTAAATATAACTGAAGAATTAATAAAATTAATATTAGTGATAGATGTCAAAAGTGTGTTCTGAGTAATTAAAAAAGCAGAATTTAAACAATATCGACGGTCGACTTAAATGAATTGACTTTCATCTTTCATCACATGCAACGTTACATTTTTTTTTGTCAAATCTTTCAGTCAACTATATTATTCATTTAGAATGTAAAACACAAATTTACACAATACTGTTCATTTCTCAAATTATAAATTCCCAGCGTCAAGTACTTCCAATTAGGAAAAACCGAGCCAATTAGAAGATTCCAAGAAACGATGCATCATGTTTCAATTAACAATATACTGATATTTATTTAATTTTAATTAAAAATCTAACGGAAAGAACATACGGATTGTAAAATATGACATAAATAATTAATAATTAAAGTATATATTCTGCAGAAATAGAAACATATAAACTTACTTTCAGGTTAATTAAGTTCGAATTCTCATCTATCAATTTGACATATCTTGGTTAATGTACGCGAGCATATTTGAAAGCACAATAAAGTATTATCATTCCTGCTCATACTTTGATAATATCATTACTCATACTTTCTTTTCTGTAACGTATAATCTCAATCTACGCTCGATATTAAAGAATTAGTAAATTCATTACAAGTGTCCAAAATTTGACTTGTATCTATGTGCTTATCCTAGTATTTGAGTACTTTTTTGTTTTCCGTTTTACAACTTTCTTTATTACGCGTATACAAATACATCTACATCAACGTAAATAAATCGTCAGTCAGCTAAATACGAAGACTGAATGAAAAATAATACCGTCATAAGCATTACTCGTGACTGAATGGGAATTAAAAAAAATCCGTTAAATTGGATTAATATTTTTAGCGAACACGGTGCGAAAACGCTTCATCAAACTTCTATAAAATATATCTATTGCGCAAAACATGCGCAAAGCGATTAATAAATGCTACATAGGAGATAAAATATCATGGGACTGCAACGGTCGAAAGTTAATGAAAATTAGTAACTTGGTATCACTTCTAACGTTATATGAAGCGCCGAGATACAGCCGACAGAACTGCAGACATTTATTTCCATTTGTGTGTTACTTATTTATTATTTCAAATTACTTCCACTACCAGAAAAACCATATAAAAGAGGAAACTGAAAACTCGTTATTAAAACAAGCGGTGCGTGATAATGCATAAACGTGCTAATAAAAATTGCTACGTTGCACTTAGGTTGTCTATGTTGACTTCTTAACCGATAAAAATGTAACATTTCTCTGGCAACGCTCTGACCTAACGAGAGAGAAATTTATGATTCTCGGAAATAAAAGAAAGTAAATTGCATTACCGGATTAACATTAGCATAACTCCATCCTCGCAATTATTTGAATTTAAAAATGTTGCTATCCGACGATTATCCAAGTAGACGGAGATTTAAGAAAGGAGACATATTGTTCAACGATATATATTTTTATTCTTTTATGTTTGTAAAGAATTACAGAAATAACCATTTATCTTTTAAAGCGAGATATTACTGTGCTTTATTACTTTTGAACTCTCTTCAACATATAATGCCAAGCAGCCCTTATATATCCTCGCACAAGGCGCATTCCGTCTCGTAAGGTGCTTCTCTATAAAAAATCTTGTGAGCATAAAGTTGAAAATGGGTAAAAGAGAGAGCCGAAACGTCCAATTATAATTTTAGTGTTAAGCTATGTTATTACTGCACTCCATCTGAGTCCGATTCATTTTTATCATCTTAATATGCTACTCTGTTTTTTTAATTTTGCGAATCTTAATATATTTGTTCATCATTTTGCTATTTTTTATAAAATCTATTTTCTATGCTTGTTATAAGAGCTGAACGTATGTACATACAATTAACTGAAGTCAAATTGACGAGAATCTCATATTGAATCTTCTCAAGCGTATAATTTTTTAAAGTATATCGCGTATTTTACATAAACCTTCAAGATTTAAATTTGCATTTAGGTCAGGTTCTCGATCTATTATTATGCATATTGCTATTTTCTATCCGTAAGTTTTGATCTGCTAATTCTGGAATTGCGATCTGGAATGGCGTCTCGATACCAGTCTTTGATGATTTCATGGCTGGCTATTTCTGTTATTGCCGGGCACGTTTTATGGTTCTTCCTAGAATACCAACCATGGAATACCGGTGAAGATTCACGATACTTGGAGGAATTTCTTGATAAATTTGGATGTCGATAAATAGATTTAGTGAAAGTATATTCAGAATATCTCGAAATCTTTTATGAATTTATGTGAATTATACGAATTTACATTAAATTGTGAAAAACATCGATCAACTGTGACCACATTCACGATTGGACCGTATTGAAATTTTCAATTTGAAAATATCAAAGTTGTCAAAGATCCTTTAAACATCTTAGCTACATGCTGTTGCGGACTCATGGGTTTTGCGTGCGACCAACATCAGCGCTGACATGTCGATAAACAAGATGCGTCCAAATCACGATGCGAAGAAACGTGATGTATCGCCGCCTCATTCAAGAAATTTATGAACGTCTCTATGCTGAGGTTACATTCTGATTCACATGTGACATATTGAACATAAATAATGTCGAAAAATGGGAAAATAGATTATCCCAATGGTAACGACGATCAGGAGGACATTCAATGGTTTGAAAATTATGAAAAGCACAGCAAGACCAAACATCTCGAGAGGCTAAAGAACGAAGATATATTAAATTACATTAAGGATGTCGAACAAAATTGTCGCCTCGAGGTGAGCAGCGGTGATGAGGATTATGACGGCATAAAAAAGTCCAGCAACTGCAGCGTGAAGTGTTCAGGTACACAATTCAGCTCATTAAAAGAAATTAAATCTAGAGTAACGTCGAAAAAAAATAAAAATACCGTTTTGAAAAGAAAGACAACGCGATCTTCCGGTCATAATACCACGGATGCTTGCAATTATTGCTGTTCGGGGCGAAAATTTCATTCCCACGGCGGTCCTGATTTTACCGTCGAAGAAAATTCAAGAAGAAACCTGAATACTTTCACTAAATCTATTTATCGACATCCAAATTTATCAAGAAATTCCTACAAGTATCGTGAATCTTCACCGGTATTCCATGGTTGGTATTCTAGGAAGAACCATAAAACGTGCCCGGCAATAACAGAAATAGCCAGCCATGAAATCATCAAAGACTGGTATCGAGACGCCATTCCAGATCGCAATTCCAGAATTAGCAGATTAAAACTTACGGATAGAAAATATACAAAGGTTCGTGCATTTAAATCACGTAGAAGAACACTTGGTGACTCAACTTACATGGACATTTGTTCAAGTATCGCACCTAACGAGAAGACAACAGAAAGAGATTTTGATTACCATGATCGCAAACAGAGAGGAGAAACGCGGATGAGGAAATTATATGAAGAAAGTGACGTCAGCGACTTTGTAAATCAACAGCCACTTAATGAAATTTATTCCAACCGAGGTATAACGTTCTCTTATCAGGCTCCAGTAAAGAACGGATGTTACAAAGGACGTTATACTTCAGGGTATCATTATCCTATAAAGAGATCCAGACAACCGACTTCTTGGGGTTTGACTTCGCGATCCAACAGGTTGACAGCGTCAGCGAGACTGTCCGAAACAAGCTCGTTATTGCAAAGGCGAACTTCACAATGGGAGAATGAAAGAGGACGTCCGCTGAAAGCGTCCGGTTCCATTATAGGAACATCAATCGATAGAAGTTACCGAGAGGCAAAGCGTAAGAACAACACGGACCAATGGCGACGAAGGTCGGACGTTTTAAGAAAACGAGAGTCGTCGTGTTATCGTAGACCCGGCCTCTTAAGGGAATCCGGGAAGCTGTGCAAAGTGGTACGCACCCGCGAAGATAAGCAACGGCTCGAGTGCTGTTGCGAGGATGCCGAGCGAGACGAAACGGCGGACTGCTCGAGATACTGCCGTTGCCCAGAAAACACGAATGAACCCATTCGTCTACGACGTGAGAACACACGTCGACCGTTTACAATGAGTAAACGAGCCAATTACACAGTAACAACAGTTCGCAATACATTGCCCGAATCGGTACAACCAAGAGATAACGACGAGGGCGAATCTGAGAGCGATTTATCGATGGAAGAAGATCCGCAGAACGTGGGAGCGGTGTGTGATAATCACGGATGCGACGTCTTCGATGATGTGAGAAAGAATAACCACGACGATGCGATCGACTTGGAAGATTTAAAGCCGCGCGTATCGTTTTCGAAGGATCGGGCGCGCCGTGGCTCGAGCGAAGTGGCTCAGCGGTATAAGAAATTTAACAACGATTTAAAGAGCAACGAGGGAAAAGCGATGGGAGCGCGGACGGCGTTACGAAAAAAGATTACCCCGAGATATCCTGAAAGTAAGGAATTCTCCTACGCGATAAGAACTCCTGGAAAACTCGTGTCAGGGGATTCTTCGGGATTAAGATACGATGCAGCAAGATCCATATGCGAGTGCAAGGAGCCCTTTCACGATCCACCAGCGGCGTGTTTAACTCGTTCTTGCACCTGCATCGGGAATGACGAGAATGCGGAAAGAAACGACAGCGATTCATCGCGAAGGATATCCGATACGGTAGACTGCTGCTGCTGCTGCTGCTTCTGTTCGTCATCCGTTTCTTACGAAGAAAAGGATCCGGTAAAGAAACTCGAGTCCTTCTGCGAGAAGGTGAAGGCGGTAAACCAAGACACGTTTCGCAGACCATCGAAATCCACCTGTCGCAACGCGGCGAAGACCAATGCGCAGGAATACGGCGATAGCTACGAACAAAATCAATCCATGTTCAGCACCCAGAGGGCCATTCGAAGAGCAAGACCCATCAAGAAAGAACGATTGGCGGATCCTGCTCGCCTGAGGCTTGAAAAGCCGAAGCACAGCCATGGCAAAGCGAATCTAGAGAAGATTCTTATTTATCCGCCGCGAGGAGAGGGCGGTCCGCCTTTGACGCTCTACAAAAGATCGTCGAATATTAGCTGTCGCGTGAAGGGCAACGCCGATACGGGATTTCGCTATAGTGTGACGTATATGCAAAAATTCATAAGCCCGACATGGATGCCTAGCTTGTCGCCGGAAGTCCTTTCGAGGGAAACCGACGATGAATGCAGTTGTTCCGCCGATTATGGCTGAATCGCCGCTGCGATGGACCCGATCGATTTCGTTTCCATTCGAAGATGAATCTGCTCGGATTGCAATCACATGGAGCAATTGCGTTAATGGAGGTAATATGGACGCACTTTCGTGTTCGTAAACCTCGTTTTATCTACTCAGAACTACAGTTGCGTGCATCGAATCAGTGTAAGATAACTGAATGGAAAAAAAACGATTTTGCTGAAGTACTTAAAAATTTAGCTAGATTTAGTTCTGAAAATAATTTTTTTGAGACCGTCAAAATAATTATGAAGAATATGCTCAAGCACGATGAGCAATGCTGCAAAAAGTTTTGACATTCTAGCAATCAGCAGTTTGAACATCTTATATTCCTATTTTCAGATCTATATTATAAGCAACATTTTTAGGTACTTCAGGAAAACAGAAAAAGTTTTTTCCGTGAGGCTGTATGACATTATCTTAAAAGCTAAGCTGAACGCTTCTTGCAATTCATTATTAAATAAATCTTTTGGTTCACAAAAATTGGAGATAAGATATAGTCCAAGTAAAAAAATTTATTATGTATATATTTTAATATTATATAGTCAGCAAAACACTATATTTATAAATGTTTGCTCATTGAAGTATAGCGAATTTATTAATATAATATTATATTAAATTTTTAGCTCACCATTTTCTCACGTAGATTTCACGCATGAATAAAATATTTCAATAGAGAGTAATTTTAATTTTCTTCATTTTAAGAAATAAAAAAAATTTATAAAAGTAATTAATTTAAAACTCAATTATTTTTAGAAAAATTGTCTACAATTTTAAAAGAATAATAAAATTTTGTAAAAATATTTGTTATATGTGTATATGTAAAACAATTAATATACGTGTAAAAGTCTTATTTTAACTGAATAAAATAAATCTTTAAAAAGCATTCTCTAACAATTGCGAGATATATTTTTATATGGAATTTGCAAGCACCTACTGCAAACTTCTCATTTCGAATATAAAAAATTTACAGATTTTAACAGAGACCTGCCATTTAAAACGAAATGAAATTTGCTTATGCGATATTACTGGAGGCAATGTATTTGTGAAAAGCAAGCAAATAGGAGTTTTTTCAGTATGAATATGACATAAATCGAAATAAATAACTTTTTCTGTTAATTTACTTTATGCATTTGAAAATGGTATATTGGACGATATTTGGTAGTCCGATCTAATTTCAAGACCATCTTAAGTATGTCTTAAGATACTAAAGTCGATTTTCATAATGGAATCTTACTTCAAGAGTGTTTGAGTAATGTCTTAAGATGCTAATGCGGCTCTGTGATAACATCTCAAGCAATACTTGAGACGACTTTATATAACGACTTATATAAAAATTGATTATGAATATCAGCCATTATTAATTAATTTTATGAATTGTTTCAAGAACATTAAATAAAATCTTAAACTTTTCCCTTCTCTAATATATGATTATTCAATAAAAGCCTAAGCATTTTTCTCTTTATGTGTGAGATATATTTTTAATATAAAATAATTTTTTTGCTTAAATGAAAGCGATAGCTCAGCTATATAGCTTATAATAATTTTATTGATTACTCATCACAATTATTTGTTTATTTATAATTTTTAATAATTGCAAAGTCTCAGACTACACAACTTTTAAAGTATTACAACTTTTTTAATATTTAAGAAATCACGAAAAATCTTGATAAAAAGTTTTTTAGGTAAATACTTGAGTAAACATGTTATTTCAGATAAATATTACAGATGTTAATCAAATAAATACTTATATCAAAATATTATAAATACATTATACATTTTGATTGAAATACGTGATTTTTTTTAGCTAACTTTTATGTATCATATGCATATTTCATTGTTTAATTATCCACCATGTACATATTAAATAGACATCAAAGTTACCATATGCAAGAAGATATTAAAATAAAAAACATCATATAAAATAAGAATTTGCAAAAATACGTTACGGTCTTGTCGAATTTTTATTCCTGATCAATTTGCTTAGTCATGAATAATAATAAATTTATATTACAAGAACCCAACATGTAAAATTTACATCATGCATATAAATTCTAATATATGTATATCGTACATTATCCGCACAGCTTAAGCGCTGACCATATCGAATGAGTACACAGGTGTCTTCAGAAGGATCGACTTAGAAGGACATTAACGTAAAACGAATTTTCTAGGGACAAGTCTCGAGCCGCTAGTATATTGCCGTATATCTAACAGACTCGCAATTTGGGGAAGGCAATCAGGGTATATCATGCAGGAACTTTTTCTCAAAGGTATTATCCGAAACGAGATACGCAAGATAGGATAAAGAAAAGATTCATCCCGCTCGGTGTTCTTAATTAAATATAATCTGAATAAACGATCCGATCCGACAAAAATCTTGATCGTTAACTTTAAAAATTTATGAAACCATTTTTTATAAGTATCTGCAATATTTTTCTATCATCCCGACATTATTGCTATTTGTTCTGCAGAAATAGATTATTTTGCAGAACTGGAGATTCAAAATATAGTTTTAGATAATTTCATTTAAAAACTAGATTCCCCTTTGACCAATTTTATTAAGCACGAGTTACCACAACCAGTAGTGCAAAGCCACTTTGAAGTTTGTTTCCCGTCATCATTGGACCAAGCAAAAAAAAAATCGCACGCATATTGATTTTCAGACGGGATTGTTGTACAGTACCATATTCAATCCTACTCTTTCTTTCCCCTCGCTGTTCTTCCCATCACGGTTCCGCGCGTAACAATGATTTTGTAAAGGAAACATCCAAGCGGGGCAAACGACGACTGGCGTAAAAGAGTTAGCCACTAATGAGATCGCGCCGAACTTTTTCGTTTATAAACGGCCGATAAACGAATGAACAGTGCTTTTACGTACATGTATTCAATTTGCTGCCTTTTAAAGATAAACCGCAGCTAAAACTACAGTTATAGTTGTGTTTTTACCCAAGAACTACTCAAAGCTTTAGTAACAAACAGCAAACAAACCTTGAAGATTGTAGTCTATTGTTACTATTTTAGTAAAATATTATTTAAGTAAAATTACGTCGAAAATTTGATGAAAAAAATTGGAACGTTGCAGACATTGAGACAATTACATTTGATATAATTGATACAATTTATTTGATATAAAATTTAATTGTTTCATGAATAAATTAGAAATTTATTTTGAATGTATTTTATATTTATAATTACTTTAACAAACTCAATTATATTGATGTGATTGTACAAAGCGGAATGATCAATCAATTTTAGAATACCTCAGTGAGAAATGATAATTGAATTGATGTGTTGAGTTGAAATGATGTCGATTGGATTGGACGTAATATCGACGATTTCAACGTCGTATAGACGTTGATCGGTGGATCATTTCTCGCTGGGACATCGTGATAGGCAGCTTTAAATTCACGTCGCACTACAATAAATTAGATTCTCGGTAATATGTCCGTGCATTGCGTGCTACAATCGTCCTGAAACTAGAGAAAAGAGTATACTACGATAAAATCGACAGTGACGAATACATATGTACACGGTGCACCTGGTATAAAAAAAGATCGATAGCTGGCGAGATCCTAAACCATTGTTTATAGCCGAAGTGATATCTCGTTTTAAATTTCTTTAATAGAACTCAAAATGAAATAAAATATTTCAGAGAAAACTTGATTACGTGTTCAATTTTTAAATATTTTATTTTTATTTCATTTAGCATTACATATACGCATATATTCATTATAATTCTACTATTCACATACATATATGGTATGATATTTATTTAATATTTTGTTTCTCTGTCATATTTTAATAAATATAAATATAAGAAAATAGACTCGTGAGATTATACATATAACAGAGAATAACTTCGGCAAAGATGAGTCAGGCGCGGTAAGTGATGCACAAAGAAAGATGATCTCAAAAAATAATCACATTGATTTAGATCAATTGAATTTAATAACGTTTCGGCTCTAGCTTCGGGCCATCTTCAGATTTGACAGAGTCTTCAAAATAATAAGAACCGCTAGTAATGAGACCGACAGCTTCCTCGTTGAGATGTTACAAAAATGTACAAGTTTTTCGGCTTGAAAATCATGCAACATGGCTCAAACCCCAAAACAGCAGTTGTCAGATTTATAATCGATGCCAAAAAGAAAAAACACACAAAGGTTTACTTATTTCACTAAGACATCGCAAGAATATTATAAGCACCGTCGCGTACGGTGGTTTGTGTTTTTTCTTTTTGGCATCGATTATAAATCTGACAACCGCTGTTTTGGGGTTTGAGCCATGTTGCATGATTTTCAAGCCGAAAAACTTGTACATTTTTGTAACATCTCAACGAGGAAGCTGTCGGTCTCATTACTAGCGGTTCTTATTATTTTGAAGACTCTGTCAAATCTGAAGATGGCCCGAAGCTAGAGCCGAAACGTTATTATATTCAATTGATCTAAATCAATGTGATTATTTTTTGAGATCACCTCTCTTTGCGCATCACTTACCGCGCCTGACTCGTATTTGCCGAAGTTATTCTCTGTTATATTTTTAATAAATATTTTAAATGAAATTTATTGTACAAAAATATTACTCTTGGAAAATTATAATTTGGAAACTGCAATATTTCTGTCGTTGTCGAAAAATGCTTTTAGCATTATTTTTTATACTTTTAACAATAAAACCAAAATGTATTTCAGTTTACGTTATTATTTCTTTTCACTGGAGCATAAATCTTAAGAAAACATTTTCTTTTGATTATATACGGTATACCTATAAATAAATAGAAAATATCTTGTGTAGTGGACGACAAAATACTACAAAGACATGAGAGTTTCCGTGTACTGTGAGATGACTAATATATAATATATTTTAGACAATGTAATATATAAATTTATTTTACTTTTTAAACTCATATTTTTTAACTACAAATTAATTATTAATCTTTTTCATCAAAATTTAATTTGTAAATATAAGTTCATCTATTATTACAAAAGTTTACCATTTAATATTAAATATCTGTAAAAAAATAAAAAATTTTTTGCACAAAATTTTAATTCCGAATAAAAAATATTAAAATTGTATTTCTTATGATTATATTCACGATATGTATAAAACTCGAAAATTTCAATTACTTATAATTTAAAAATACTTATTACATTATTGCTTATTTTCGTCAAGCGATAATTAATTTGAAATTAAACTAAAGAGTCTATTCTTGAAAAATATTCGAGCAATATCGAACACTTTATATATACACTGTGCCATACATGCTCTTCTTCATTGCAAGAGACCGTTAACATCTGTTTTTTTTTATGTTTTTAGCGTAAATGCGCTCTGCACTTTTCCCGTCGATAATAATTTGGCATTTTTCCATGAAATTTTTTCAACGAATTTTTGCTTTCAAATTATATACACATAATGCCTTTTCGCACAATGTCAATGCTTACATACGCGTGTAAAAGTTTGTTATTTCGCTGTTTTTACTTTGTACGCCTTCTTTTTGCTCCTGACTAATGTCAACTGAGAATAAACACAAATAAAAGGTCACTTCGAATTTAATAAATAAAACAGAAAATCAATATTTATGGTATTTATTATCCTTCTCATATGTTAATGAAAACACATAACAACATGCAATATAAATATTAAAAAGCTAAATACGTGTAATACAAGATCATTCGAAGCGTGAGCAAAATTTATGTTCGAAAAAAATGGAAAACTATTCAACAAATGATAAATGGAAACAAAGAAAACGTAGATAAGCAGAAATGGGCTGATTCGGAAATGAAACAGCAGGGAACAGTATAAGTTATATTGGCAAAACTCGACGAATCGTCCAACAACTGTAAATAAATGTAACCAAAGCTACGAGGAATTGCAGAAACTATGGATGAAAAATCTACGAAACTTCTTCCTCGGTTATCTCGTAGAATTTCTCCTCTTCAAAATACTTATGTTTCACTGAATGTATCAAGATAGAACAATATTTCCTGAGAATTCCCAAGTACCACAACTGCTTTAATATGATAAGTTAATTTCGAAGTTTAAAAGGAATTGAATATCGCCGCTTTTAAACCAGATTATTATCAAATTATTTTATTTTATTTTTATACTTTAGGCAATTGCCAACACAATTTAAACTAATATATCAATATAAAATTTCTATTTAAATTATTTTTCTAGTAAGCATATGTTATGCAATTGCTAAACAAGGTTAATAAGCCTATGTTAGATATAGCGGTGTTTAGTGCTGAATAATAATTTTTAATTTTTACAAACTCCAGCTTATTTGAACTGCGCGCCGCATATTCGTCGAACTACTTCGTCGGACTGAAAATCTAATACATGGAATGTAAACTATAAATTAGCAATAAAACTACAATTAACTTATCGAACAATTACTTCGATATGAAAAAGAGGTCATAAAGCCGAAATACGTAATATGACATGTAATTGCTTTCATATTAAATATGTGTAAAACATGTTGTATATAACAAGTGCTTAAAAAATTGCTTGATTGACAAAATAAAAATATAAGATCTTATGCACATACAGCAATTGTGTATCTGAATTGACAAAATACAACATATATATACATATATACTTATTATATATATATATACTTTTTTTCAATATTTTCAATACAAAGTTTATATTTATGTAAACATACTTTCAAAAATTTAATTAACCAGCTTCAAATTTCGATATTGCAGTAAAGTAAAAGTGTATTATTGCTGTGATATCATATAACAGATAACGTTAGGTAGCATTGTGACATTTATGCTCTGGCAATGTACAGATGTCAGCTATAAATGATTCACGCTTACAAGACTCTACGATTTCAAAGCACATACGATCGCGTTATATCGTCTCAATCTAACTATTTAAATAGAAAATGTATTAACTCTGTCCTATGATCTATTTATAGCCAAAAAGATTCTTTCGTTTCTTTATTCCAGCGTTTAAGAACGTTTTAAAAGTTCTTTTATATATATTGTTTTTTTGCATTATAATAATTTTTGTATTTTTTATTGCGTTCCAAATGTTAAATATTAAAGGTATTTAAAGAAATATTCGAGAAAACAAATGGTAAATTTCTCTTTAAAAGAATCTCTCTTTTAAATTAATTAAATCTTAATTAATGATTACAATAATTTAATTAACGCGCAAACGGCCTTTTCTACGTACTTAAGATTCCTAGTTCCTTATAATTATTATTCTCGTCGCGTACTCATTTATGATCACCGATTCACGCGAAACTCAAGGGTGAAACAAGATTGGAGAAACACGAGAAATGCGGACAGTAAACTCAGATAACAGAGACATTATGATCTATCAAAAAAAGGTGCTCAAGCTTAAGTGGATTTTCACATTTCCGCAGGGAGGGTTGTAATACGGTTTCATTTATAATAATCGCTCCTCTCAATCTTGTATAATGCTACATCTCCTCAAATCACGTCTCTAACTTCTTTGATTGGTATTCATGTATAGTATTATAATACCTACACCGTTAAATGTCAGAAATCATATAAAACCTTTTAATTCATTCTTTTTTAACAAAAGGATTATGTTAAATAATAAATGTTTAAGAAAACCTGAAATAGTAATTTTTCATACATTATGTACGAACGGCATATCGATTAATTTACGTATTTAGTTTTATCTTCTTTCCCTGTAATAAAAAGGTATAATGCAGTACAATGCACATTCAATATTCTATAATACACAATCGCTACAAACTCATATAATATTTTTTGTCAAATATACATTTATAAAATTCTGGTAATATACTTCTACGCTCTGCCAGTATCACAAAATGCTATTTATCTCGTAAAATATGAAATGTTTTATAAATACGTTAATATGATAGAACACGCCGATTCGGTGCCACGTACGGCAAGAATATCTATTTAATATCTAGAATTTTATCATTTCGTAAATTTACGTAACTGGACTAAACGATGATTAATAGACCGATTTCATTTCGTTGGATTTAAATATAATTTTTATGGCGTAAAAGTCATCCAGGACTAGCCGAGATAGTGATAATAAATCAAATTGCTTTAATTACTGTACTCTATTATTCTTCATCTAATCTTCGCGGTGATATGTAAACGCTTGACATCTTACTTCCTCATCTTAAATAATCCATCATAATATTGGTAACAGATGTTACTAATAAATTTCAAATCTTGGCAAATTAGATTAAATTAATAAGCGACCCATTGGACATTCGGTATCTCACGATGTTTTTAGTTTTAAGATCACTTTTAAGGACACGGATTAAAATCGCACTCCCCTTCGTTTCTTCTTCTCACTTTCAAGATAGTATTTCACTTCAACTACCTTCCGGACGCGAAAGTGCTCATGGGCTTTTAAGACAGTGATAAAAAAATCATTAAACGCTGGAAACGTCCTCTCAACATCCCACTGAACAATTGTGCGCGTTGACGTAATGAAAACGCTTCTGATTTAAAATATCCCATAGGAATGAGATAGATAATTTAAAATCAAAATACGCAAATACCTGTAAATAAAATATAATAAATAACAAATATTTGAATCGAGCGCTTATCATATCCAAAAGCATTGTAATATTCGTTCTTGTCTCAGAAAAATATCCTCTTGCATAATTATCACAATTTTTTATTAAGAACGCAAAAATGATATGAAGTCTGAGAGGAGAAAAATTAAAGCGTAAGAAAATCAGCGGACTGTACTATTCTTTCAATTATTCAGAAAAATAATAGACTTATTTTTCTTTTCCAGTCATTACGAAATGGCGCGGAAAGCTTTAAAATAAGTTAGAAAAATCGCCTGTAAAATAACTCTCAACGATCCCCCAGCTACAACGAGAGTACTTCCACCCTCTAAGCCTCCTTTCTATCTTGGACATTAAAACAACTACGTGTTGCATCGAATCGATTCGAAACTAAACGGTACAATATGTTAAATAAAATGTTAAATACAAGTTTCTTCTTTATGCTTTTTCTCTAAACTGCACTTGTGTCTTCTCAGTTATCGTTATCTTGCAGAAAAAATATACCCGTGTACATTTCTGCAATCGAATCGTATTTAGAAAGTGTAAGTGGGTTTCCTCGCAAAGAGCAACGTGCGGTATCCCGCGCGTGCTTAGCATGAAACGCATTGACCCTTCTTCCCCTAACTCCGTGACGACACACGTCGATGTAATGGACGTCATTGTATCACGGTATGCCAGAATGCACCTCATGCGTCATTCTCTACGAGAGTCAGCCCTCGTCAGCCCTATTACGAGTTATAAAAAGAAATAAATTTTCAACGGATTAAAAGCATATTGCCTTTGTATAATACTAAATCTTCCACACAATACAGAGTCATCTGCGCTTAAATCGAATGAAAGTGAGGTTGTATATTTTTAGTGGAGCCTTTAATCTATTTATGCGTTTTACCGTTGTCTATAGGTTATTTTTATTTATATAAGATATATCGTGAAATACGTATAGCTCAATGGTTACTCCGAACGCGAAAGAGGCGGCAGGTGAAGCAATTTCATATTTATATTTTCACACAAATTTGCGGCGTAATCATTTTCGGTTCTCGACTGGAAAATGTGTTTCTCGCTAGATTTTGGTACACATAATAAATAGCCAGAGTTAGGAAGTAATGTTGTTACCGTTACTATTACCTTTTTTGGTAACAATTGTTACTTTTTTCTCTGTCTACAATGATAATGATAACGTCGTTACATGATAAAGAATTTTCTCGTTACTTTTATTTAGGATTGGATAGTAACTAGTTAAAAAGTTAAAAGTTAAATAATAAAGTTAAAATGTTAAAAACTTTTAACTTAACTTAAATAATTTAACTTAATTAATTTTAAATGACTTTATTCTTAACTTTAAATAGTTATTTTTGAAACACATAAACTTTAATTCATCATCTTTTTTATTAAGTTAAAAATTTATCTATGTAAAAAAGAAATAATAAATTCTCACATAAAAAACAATATTTTGTTTGTTAGTTCGTATAAATTTAGTTCACAAATAATCGAAATATTATATTTGTTTAATGTTTGTTTCCATGTTATATTGTTTTCAGTAATATAATTCAAAAACTTACGAATTTCTAATTTTATATGACTAATGCTTTTTAAAATTGACTTTTAATTTAACTTATGTTAATTTAATCTTAACATAACTTTTAACTAATTAGTTTTTTGTTTATGTACTCTTAACGTAACTAATTATTTTTATGAGCCATTAACTTTAACTTAATTTTTAAAAATATACTCAACCCTATTTTTATCGTTATTAAATGTATAATATATGCTTATGGAGTACGTTGCAATTAATCAAAATTATTATAGAACTCATACTAAATAGATTTCGTATTAAATAGCGATAATTAGATGCCACAGGCATTCATCGAAACTTCATGAAAAAGTAACGAAAAGAATAACGAATTGTTACTTTCTAGATAATAGTAACGCGTTACTTTTTAAAATCAGTAACGAGTTAGTTTTTTACAAAAAGTAACGCGCTGCTTTTATAAAGTAACGTTTCCAATTCTGGATAAATGTCATCAATTTTCTATAAACTCGCACGTACCTACATTTATACAATAACGTAATAACTTGTGAGCGATATCAAGATATTACGTATTCATTTTCTATTCTCATTAAATGATTCATTTTCTATTTCTATACAATCAATTCATATTGAGATTAGAGAGTGCGCGCATCGACCAATACTGACGCAAAGATATTTATTGCAAATTGAATCGCTATTTCGTTAGTCGTTAATGAATGACCACTCGGTAAATAATACACGACACTCTAAACCGATCGCGTATTAATCCTCTTCCCCGATATACACATGCGTATGCACATTGAAAGATTCGAAATATCAACGCGTCAATTTTACAAAGTATTCTCCACGCGCGTGCGATCTCTAATGGATTTTAGAGCAAACCACCATTTCAACGGAAGCTATATAGCACAAGGGAAAACAAACGCGAAATGCGCGCATGTGGCACGTTCCGAGAGGAAATTTTACTTGCGGTTTGGTAACGAAACACATGCGCGAATGCAATGATAATTGCCTTCGAGCGACATTAGCTCGACAGCAAACGCCGTAATCACTTTAGTCGGCGCTTACATCCGTCAACCGCGCGCCGAGGATTCATCAAGAGTCACTTATCGGGGGCGCCTACGGAAAACGTGCGTGCGCAACTGCAAGTTGCGATATAGTCGTCCATAACCGCCCGATTCTAATTTGTCGGCTCGCGCAATTTCGCGTCTCGAGATTAAATTGTGACGTCGCGTCGCTCTGTTCCGCCGCTGTTGCGGGGTAACGTTGGGAACTGATCGCCGGCGCGGCGACGCGACGTGATGTAAAGCAGAGCGAGTAACATACGTCCGGTAAGCATTTGTGAACCCGGCATTGCCGGGTGATGTATAAAAACACGGTTTCCGATAGCGCGATACGATATAAAAATAAAACGTGAAGAAAAACACGTTTCCTCTCCCGGAAAACGCACGTACGAGTAGCTCTTGTCGTTACATCAAACTGCATCGTAAAATGCATCGTAACTTCCCGCGCGCGCGGAGGAGGTGTAGACGTCGAACGCGGTAAATACGCGATTGGAGAATGAATCAGATCAATATCAAGCAACTCTGCCCAAGGTTGGCTATGGAAATGATTGTCTGACGAAGAATAATTCACTTCCGTTCGCTTTAACGTACGTTAAAGGGAATTAAAAGCGATCGGCGGCGAACCTTCAAAGTAAATTTGAGTAACCTTTAAATTCCGTTCGTCTGCAACAATTACTTGCAGTGGACTCGCCTTCGGCTAAGATTTAAAATTCCAAGGGCCACGTTCACATTCTGCACTTCACTTCATTTAGCAATTACGTATAACAAGATTCTCAGCCCGAGATGATGTTGCATGCACTTTTCATGAGGCGAGCAAACATGGAATTAAGAGACCACGTTCAATACTGGATACGAGTTATGAATACAAATATATTCTTCACTGTACGAGGGTGGTCCGATAAGTACTTAGCCTCACCGCCCGATGGCGCCACTATCGCAAGA
>QKQZ01017346.1:0-13358 GCA_003595255.1 Solenopsis fugax | reverse complement strand
GGCTGGACCAAGGCCCCCCCTCTTCCCATCTCATGCCGTCCCCCAGCCCCACCTCGACTGACGTGAGAAGGCCCTTTCGAATTTTCTCCCCCACTACTTTCTCCACCTCCACCTTTCTCGTTCTCTCGTGTCGGCCTCTTTCTCCTGTGTTCGCGGGCACAGTGAGGCTACCACCGAGTTGCCGCTTCCACCGCGATTATGCAAAACAATTATTGTGGAATGCGGTCAGCTGTTCCCAGACGCACGCTGACGTCACGCGCGTGCTCTCTCACCCGGGCACGTGCTCCCGCGTCTCCCTAGAAAAGAGCCGCACAAAAATGCCCGTCCGACACCCATTCTCTTAACTTTTCTTTCCGTTTCTTTCGCGGACTACACAGCACTGAATTGGATCAGCAATCTCTTTCTACAAACCTGTGCTATTATTATATCGCGCAATACATGGATATGTGAGAAGAGATCGCTGATCCAGTTTAATGCTGAAATATCTTCGGAAAACGCTATTATAATCATTTTATTAATCTTATGTGACGTGACATTTCGATGTAACACGTGAAAATAATGTAACATTGATGTTCCCTGATATGATATCTACAATGATAATTTGATATTGAATAATTCAATTTTAGTGTAATATATCGAGATTAATGCTATATTGAGATATCTTTCCCGAGATATCTCAACGTATGTGATACGTGAATATAATACAATTATCTTTTCACTTCATTTTAACTGCAGAAAGTAAAAAATGTAGCGATTCCAAGATATCTCTGCGTTGGTTTAGATAGCGGAATATCGTTGTCGTTTCTTTTTCGTTGCGTTTTTCTTCCGCATAATATTTATTAACCGTCAATAGTATGCCAGGAGAAATTAAGTGTTTAATTGTTTCACGATTAAGTCACGTGTTGTTTGACTTTACATGAGATAAGAGCATTTTATGTATGTTCTTTTGCTAGAATCGTGTTAGTCGTTTCCGTTTTCTCGCGAGATAATCGGACTGCGTGTGACAACGTTGTGCAATATAAGCCGCTACATTACAATCGTAATATATTACATCTTCTAATGAAACAAGAACGAGGCGGAATATATAAAGAGTTCTCAGCAAAGAGTAAAAAAGAATTCACATCCCGTGAATCCATAAAATCTACAAGTGGAACAGAGTAATTTACACCATTCTTTCTCGCTTCAATAAATGGTAGTATAAGATTAAGACCTATAAAAGTTATCTTTATAAGCTTTTTCAGATAATGATTCTTTATAAAATTCCTAACGCATACTTCTAATGTTTATAGATCTTTCGTTTTATTTGTTCCACTTTAGATATTTTGTTTATAAGAAAAAATCTCTTCTTCGTTCATAAAGTACGATCATTAATATCGCGACGCAAGAGTCAAAAGCTGTATATAAATTACCCGAAGCGAACTTTGAAAGTCAGAGCATGCCTCCGCTGTAATATCATCACTTTATTCGTCGGCACTTCCGTTTTTTATTTGCGTATCGTGTCTTGAGGCATGCCTCGGCCTTGAGGCCTGATACACGTGTCGAAATTACACCAACTGCGTATTTTCGTTGAAAACGGGTAGTTGTTTAATTTACAGCGACAAATGCCTCGCTAACGATTCCTCGTTTCTCACAATTTCCTAATCTCTGTATAAACACGCGGTGTACGAAACGCGATCAATATTGGCTCTCAATATTGTTTGCAAAATATTATTTATTTCAAGATAAATTTAGCATCTCGCTAATTTCGTAAAATATCAAGAGGCGCGGTCGCGTCTCGCGCCAAGTGCAAGCGAAGCGAGACAGACCGCAATTTTTAATACTCGCACAGCTTCTTTCGTTAATAACGATTAATTATAAAATAAAAGTAGCATTATTGTAATATTAGTAACGATTTTAGACGGAAAATTGAAAGTGGCTTGGAACTCGAACGCGATTAAAAATATTTCTTATTTAATTGTACAGTTTATGTACATAATTTATAATCTCGAACACGCATTGCGCAAAAAAATAGTCATCAATATAAATATTCCTGTTAAAGTTTCGTCGAAAGTATTATCGATTGACCCGATTTTCATCGGTGATTTAAATCCATTCCATATCCTAGAGAGATAACGCAAATGTATTCTACATGGCGAAAGGATCTCTGAAGAGACGTCGCATTTGCGTCGTGAGAACTGGTGAGAACGTCTGCGGTAAATTTCTCGGTCTCGCGGAGGGCCTCCGCGCGATTGGTCGCGAGAGCCCGCCTCTATTACGCAGTAGAACCTCCATCGCTTCGACGGTGGCCTCTCCGATAGTAGAAATACTGGTCGGAGGTGGGTCTTTAAAAAATTAGCGAGGTTCGGTCCGCGCGTGGGTTCGTTCAACTCTTCGTCCGTCTCTCTCGCACGCTCATGAACGCACAAATATTTTCTCCCTCCTCTTTCCCACACGCACAAATCTCTCCCTCCTTCCGTCTCTTCTAGTTCGCTCTCCGACACGCTGGGCGCGTCCACGTACACACGGAACGCTTCGCCGAAAAGTGAGTCACTATTTTTTTATTTCTCTTTTTTTTTATTCCTGTGCTTCGATTAACTTTCTTCTATGCTCTGTGATTTCTCGATACGATTCAGATTTTATTTCCTTGAGCTTCCGCTAAACTTCTACGAAAGATCCGGCATTTCACAGTTGAGAAAAAGAGGAAATTTTTCGTCCATAACTCTCTTCCATGACGAAATTTCGTTCGAGATTAGTGTTCCTTTAAAGGGAAATGGTTGGAATCGCGGATGTCCGTCTAGGAAAGTGCAATATACATTCGCGCGGGAATGTACCTCGTAATGCGTTTCTTCCTGGAACTGACGCCACAAACCGGAAGGTTTCTATTTGAGTCATTGAATTCGCGCGAAATCGGACACTGCTGCGTTTCGGGAAAACATTTCAGTTAAACGCGTTTCGCGAGTGTGACTAACGCTCGGCTTCACCAGCAACGGATAGGAACGATTTGCGCGCGTAATAATAAGTTCATTTCCTGTGACCGATAAGCGATAGGGAGCAGATGTGTTTACGGAGCAGCCAGCGATTTTATTGTGAGCTCGAATCGAACGGAGAGGGCACGCATGCGGGTACGTCCCGCGATTCGCGGGGTACGCGCGGCTGAATTTAACAAATGCGGGGTTCAAAAACCTTAAAAAAAATCGACAGATAAGGAGAAGCGTCCTCACCCGTCGCGTTTTTTAGGTTTTAAAAATAAATAAAACAAATAAAGTTTTATTATTAATAGCAATATTTTATTTACGATTGTCGAGAGATGAATGCAGAATGAGCAAAATGAATAAAAACAAACGCAAACGTGATAACAAGACAAAAGTGAAGAAATGAAATATGTATCTGCGGAAGAAAAGGTGACTGTTAACGTATCGTGGGTACATCTTTTATTCATATCTTTTTAAATTAACTTTCGAGTTCTGTAAAAAAATACGCCGCTTAGAAATTCTGCCATTAGAGGTAGGAAATTACACGGTCAGGGGCATGAAATACGCATATTAATGTATAACAGAAATGACGATTCTTAATTCAGATTACAATCATTGCGGCGGCGGCGTTGCATTATTGCGGCGGAGAATTTCTTGGACAGTTATTACTTTCCGGAACACGGCGACGGCGATGGTGGTCGTAACAATACGGTATCACTGCTGTTAAGATAACTGAGGACGACGTGGTTCCCACGTACCGCCGTCCGTATATATCGCTGCTTGAAACTCGCACGTGTTGTATAAACTGCTGGGGTACACAGATCCTTTAACCGGCATTTTGCGCCCGGTGGACGCCGCCGGGGACCTTTCGTAGTTCGCGATCCTTTATATTGTTGTTTAGAGCGGCCATTACCTGCGGAGAACGCTAACGATTAGCTCGGCACACGGTTGCTTCGTTACTCACGCGAATATTGGCCACACGAGTTCTAGCACGCTTGTACTCAGCTTCGGTTATCGGTACACTGAGAAAAGAAATTTCTAAACTTTAATATTTATTCTCTAATAGTACTAACGAAATATTTACTTACGATACGTAAATATGTATTAATATTTAATCCATAAGAAAAAATTTTAGCAGATACAAAAAATAGCGATAAATTTTTGTCGTGACACCTAGAAATCTATAGATATATCTACATCGCACTGAGAGAAAAAATTGTAGTGGAGACAACCATACAAATTTTGTTAATATACCTAATTATAATATATAGTTAAGTGAACTACATTATAGTTATTGCAATTAAGTTTATGGTTAAGAAAACTAATAAAAAATAGTTGTAATTACTTTATTATATAGTATACTACAACTATTTTTTATTAGTTCTCTTAACCATTAATTTAGTTGCAATAACTATAATATAGTTCACTTAACTATATATTATAATTATATTAACAAAATTTGTATGGTTGTCCCCTTATAGTTGCCACCACTACAATTTTTTTCTCTCTGTGCGGCAAAACATTTTTTTGAATGCAGAAAATTAAATTAATCGATGTTACACACATCGATGAAAAGATGTGAATCGACAGTTTGTCGGTATGATCCATCACTACATCGCGTTTCGAAGATAACTACGAAAGATAGAGACGGCACGATTATCACGTGTATGCAGCGTGTTGCCTGTGCGCACATGACACACACATATAATACACACACACACATGTAATCAGTTCTCGGATCGATCAATCAATGAAGTCCTAGGGATCGTGGACCGGCACCGGCGAATCATCGGGACACATATCTAGCCGCGATATAGCTGTGTGTGACGCGAGGCAGCGTGGGAACTCCTTCGGGACACACGCAGCGGTGCTCAATCAGGCCGAATTGGCGGCCGCGCGCCGGAAATTCGCATGACTCCCTCGCTTTAATCCCTCATCGCGCGAACCTGCGCGCCTTTCGAAGTTCGCACATTAATTTCGCGATTTTCTCCACGCGCGCAAAGTCGAGCGGAGATTAATTAGGGGCATGACGACGATAAAATACCGTCTTGTTCCCGCGGTGTGAGATATCTTGTTTCTTGCCGCGGAAATTGGTAAATTACTTCGCCCGGAATGACTCAACTTTCGGACAAGACCTACGGTAAGTACCTTGCCTAAAAAAAAAATTAGGAGACTCGCGATAGGTATATATTTCTCGATCTATTTATTCAAAAGACGTTCGGTTGACGTAACATTATTGTGTGCCGTTTAAAAAACCGTCGCAGTTTCCTTCGTACAGATTTAAAAAGAAAAAAAAAAGGAACAGACATATATCCACTATGTACTGAACGTTAGATCAGAAAGAGTCAGCGTCGCTACCTTGAATGAGAATATTATCGGGGTTCTTAGCGCGGCAACTCGGTAGGAAATCGTGGCGGGGATGATGGGTCAATGTTTCGTGGAATGCGGGGAAATAATGGAGGTCAAGCTTCCTCGGGTCCGTACTTGCCGCTGACATCCGCCGACAAGATGAGAGGTGGCGATGGTTAGTCGGAGAGGCCGGACGTCGTAGGTATATCTCCTTCGTCTCTCTCCTCGTTCCTCCCCGTCCCCTTCCTCCTCTCTCTCTCTCTCTCTCTCTCTCTCTCTCTCTCTCTCTCACACTCTCGCTCTCGCTTTATTTGGCGAGTTTTTGCCGTGTTTTACGAGCGGCTTAGCGGCGCTTTTTATAGCTGGCTCGCTTCACAATGCGCCATCACAGTGGGTTTTTACAGACGTCCTGTAGTATCTAGGCGGCGGTGTGTATCGGATGTGTGGGTATTTTACATACGCGCCGTTATATAATGAGCAAGCGTGTGCAAGCTGGTTGAAGCCTTTTCCGACATATCGTCGTCAGGTGAATCCGTTCGCGTTTCGTGTTCTTTTAATACGCGATACCTAAATAAGTGACCTGGAAAAGCGCTTACAATTCCTACGATTTTTCCCATTGCGAAAACAATTCAATAAAAGCTTTTATACTAGAATTAGAGATTCCAGAGCTAAGGAACACTAGGAGAAAAGTTTCTTCGAGTAAAAAAATATTTTTTTCAATCAAAGAAATTTGTACATTGCTACACGGTTAAAGAAAATTTTCTTTGATTTAAAGAATTTTTTTTATTATTTCTTTTATTAGAATTTTTTTAGAGAAACAGTTTGGTTGTGCACCACAAATCTTTTTTTAAATGAAAAATGTATTTTTAACACTAGAACAATTAAATTATTTCTTACATTTCTGTCTGTATTTTCTTTAAATTAAAAAATTATGTGTTTAAATTAAACAAATTATTTTAAACAAAAGCTAAAGGTTGTTTCTTGAAGTAAAATAAATTTTTATTTTCCTCGGAAATATTTTTACTTCAATTTTAAAAAAAAACAAGTTAAAGAAACGATTTCATCAATTTAAACATAACTTTTCTCTGGGTAAAAACAAGAAAGCTGTAAGTTTTCTTTCGAAATATGAAGTTATGAAAGAGCAGGAATAACATAAAATCAGAATTAAACGCACTTTTTGTATTGTAAAATTTATTTATTTCTTGAAATGTTCTATTAACTATTTTATAGAATTATTGCGTGAATCTCATTTGGACTGGAGAAAGTAGAAATACTTTTAGAATATTTTACTATGCCGAGTGATAAAGAAATTGTGCGTTCCGCAAATTAGAATATCTATATTTATAAGAAAATTATATTTACATTTTTTTTGTTGTATAAATTATTACATATTTAATACGCTCTTTTAAGAAATTATCCGCGATATTACGATATTCCATCACAATTAATATTTTAACATTAAAAAAGACACACGCCAGAATATCACACACATATATTCCGGAATATTCACTCAATTTTAATGATATATTTTCGGATCGATTTAATTATGGGAAATATGGGCTGTCATGTACAGAATACGAATGCAAATATATTCTATATGAAGTAACTCGTTCAAATATTCCATATATCTTCATAATACTGTATCAATAAGTGCTATTAACATTCATCAAATAACGAATTATACTTACAATTAGTAAATGACGAGTAATCAAATCGACTCGTCTTTCTCCGATACGCTCGAGGGCATTTGGTCGATTTCCGCAATATAGGACGCAGCTTACGGCGTTCTATATTTCTATATAAGCGCATTTATTTATACTGCTACAACGTGTACGCTGTAAATAAAAATAGACAGCAGAATTTAATATGTAATATAATGGAAGCAAATTTCAAGCAGGTACATTAAAAAACATTTAATGTTGTCAAAAGTGCACTAAATTTCATGCACATACTTTTCAATTATAGATAATTAAATTTAATGTACTTTAACTTAAAAACGCATTGACTTTCATGACACTTTTAACAGTGTATATTTTTACGCGCGAGTGTGCGTGTATCCGCGTGCATGTACAGTCTCTGAGATTTCGCGCGCTCGTTCTTTCTCTTTTTCTCCGTCTCTCTCGTTCTTCCCCCCATTCAGATGCTCATACCATGAATGAACCAGACTCTTCGTTCTCGCTATATAGTAGACGCTTTTTCCCACACTTTAATGCCACAATGGTCGTCCTTCGAAGATCGAGACCGCCTCGCCGATCTTTCTTATACAGGTATTATAGCTCGTAAACTTGGAATTACGAAACATCGTTGTAAAGAGATACTGTTTTAGTGACATTACGCAAAAATCTTTTTCAGTCATTGATTCGTGTCAATAATAATTATCGTGTTCGTAATAATTATAAGACGTGCGAGAAATTTGGATTCCTGTAGTATACATACGAAAATTTTATTTATAAATATTATAATTTACAAATTTATAAATATTCAATAGCTTCATATATGAAACAGTAAATTTTTTTTAAACGAAAAATGAAAAATGTATATTATCTTACATATCTCGCTCTTCGTGAAAATGAGACATGAACTGTCCCATTTTTAAGAATTGTTACAGTACTTTATCACCACATTGTTATTGTCTCAAAAAATTGAAGCTATTTCAAAGAGATGAAAGGCGCATTGTCCCTTTTGTATTTCTTTAACGATTCCTTTTATATCCTGTTGTAAAGTACGCAGTGGCGATTATTATTATCTGACCACAAAACATGATTGGATATCGTGAACGCATTAAAATCGCATTTATCTAAATTCCCTCGACTATCGACACGTGGTTAACCACGCATAATTGTGGGATATAAGTACTCTACCTATTTACGTGTTTCTTTCTTAGATTAATTAATTTAATGTTATGTATGTGTGTGTGTGCATAGCAAGTGAAAAAAATGAAAATACGTAAATTTACGTGCAGTTTTATTTATTATATTTGCAAAACTTTGCATTTTTAATTTATTTTACAATTTTACGATATAAGAAATAGAAATAACGCTGAGTTAAAATCTTTTGTCGGTTTCTCCTTGAGAAACACGAGGCGAGCTAATCTGCTTTTTTTTTGGCAGTGTCGTAATCGGATCACGCACTCGCGTGTCGATAAATCTATGCCGATGCGTAATCACACGCACGCACGTTCCGTTTCCGGTCGTGACGTCACTTCTCGCCAAACGCGTCCTAGATAGCATCGTCGAGTTTTACGCCACCTCTCCGAATAATAAATTTGCATTTTTTTTTTAGACGCCCCTAGATACGTGATTGAAGCACCAGATGTATATTAAGTCGGATATTACGACATTCAGATGTGTAGACGTTGAATTATTATCTTGCTTGATAAGCCGCCTTGAACCTCATTTAATGCTTGATGGATCCTCCTCGTGCGCCGAAGGGAGGATCCGTTTTCCGTCGTGAGTAGTAGATGCGCAAGTATACGCAAGTGTGTGTGCGCGCATTGTGCGTGGTCTACGACGATATTCGAGGAACCCAAGGGGGTTGGCCGGATGAGATCGAGACGGTTTTAAAGTATGTGTGCGCCGCCTACATCTCAGTCGTGAATTAGTTTCGGCGCGTTGCCCGCGCGTTCGATATCGACTCCTACCAATCTCGTAACCCTTTCCGGTTCGCCTACGACGCGCTGATAAGTCGGGAGGCACAGCTCGCGACGGAAATGAACAACTGCGAGTTATCGCCGCAGTTTAGAGCGGCGGCGCATTAGAATGGAGGAGATTCGCGCTCTTTGAATCGGATCAATTTTTATCTTGAGCTCGAGCGATCGTTTTTTTTTTTCCTCCCTTTTTATTTCTAATTCATAGATATTACGAGGAGTCGCGAGAGACTTCCATTCGAGATAGCGAAACTAAGAACCGTATCATCGAAGCGATAATTTACTCGACGACCGTGTTTTGATCGTCGACTCTGTTATCTAGCAATAAGGCATAATCGAATAACCGATAAAACCGTTTGCGTCATAGCGCCACCTGCGCCAAGCCTGCGCGACCTGTTGCGTAAATACACGTGTATTACGTGTGCACACGTATGTATATGTGGATACATACCGTCGAATGTACGGAATTTGTCGTAAATTCGCGCGGGCGCGCGTCGCGACTCGTCGCGGGGCTGCATTGCGTAACGTGGGATGTGAACATGAGTGTTCATTTCGCCGCCCGACAAAGGCACGACGGGATTAGAAACGATCTTAGATTGTTGATTCTGTTTCTTTTAAGACAAATTAAAAAGCTTTATGTAATGTTTAACCCTCCGCAGACTACTCTGTTTTTTATTGCTTAGTATGACTACCTGGCAAACGATTGTATTTTTCGAAGGGTTCTTGAGCTCTAAGAAATCTGAAAAAATTTTAACATACTCTTCTGACATTTAGGAACATTATTATACAATTATATGGCCCAAAATGTTTCTTTTTTTTTTTTACTTTCTTTGTTCGAATTTGAGGCAGAATGGGAAAAATCAATATAACTCTCATTCAATATGACCCAGGTTAGTCTGTGGAGGAGTTAAAAGCAAGAAATTTAAAGTATTCGAAGAGTTATTGATCAGGATGTTGAAAAAAAAAACGGTTCGAAAACTTAATAAAATTCCCTATACTCCGAGTAAACATTCTTAATTGACGTGGCTCGAAAAAATTAACTTTGCCAGAACGAAAAGCGATATTTTCAGGTTTAATGATACTCGCTCGCCTCTATCACGTACGCGGTATTTAAACAAAAGATTATCTTATCCTATTTTTATCTCAATGTTTAAAAAGACGTAAAGTAGTCTCCTCGAGTTGTCTCCTCCTTCCACTTCGCTTCGTATCTTCCTGCGTCCGTATCTCATACATTTATACATTCAAGTAATCTTTTTTTTTTCGTATCACTTGACAAACATTTTCTACTCGCTACACATGACGTTTATATTATCCTCTTGCTGCAATACGTAAATATTGCTTATTGCACAAGTATTTAAATCAGATTTTATCGAAAGATCGATAAAACGGGAGTGAGCTTGCTTTTCAAGGAGCTCTCCCGATTTAAATCATCTTGATTTTCTTTTACGGAAAGACATGTTAGAAGCTTGGCATATTTCATCGAGTACACCATATGTCTTTCAAATCCTCTTGAAAACTTTTCTTTAACATACCGTATTGTTGATACGCAATCGAAGCTTCGCTGGATGTAGTAGTTCAGCTTTAGCGGAAATAATAAGGAAGCAGGGAGGAAATAATCCGCTAAAGGTAACAATGCTAGTCAAAGTCCGTATTCACGACGTATGAATAGAAAAAGTAATATTCATCGCGCGCGCGAGAACAAGTACACTTCCGTACGTGGGTTGCTCACGCAAGGAGCTGAACCGTCGTCGTCGTCCGCGGAGAGCGCGTGTTTTCGAAAATTAACCTTACGTCATGGGAACGTTTATGCTGAGTATGGCCCACTCCAACTTTGATTATTTATAAAAATTTCTTTTCGTAAAAAATTAACAATATTGCAGCACATTTTTTTTTTAATTTAAACAAGTGTCAAGGACAGTAACAAGCAAATGTATATATTATCTTTATTACAGTGTTATACAATATTATATAATAGTGTTATACAACAGTAATAAGCGCACACGTATCTTTATTAATAAAAGAAGAAACTGAAATTTCAAGAAACTTCTTTTCCATTTGCTGGAAAACTTAAGATGAAAGGCTTTTTAAGTAGTGTTCTTGAAACTTTGAACTTAAGAATGTACGGTTAAAACATTATCAAAAATATAAAAATTATAAAAATTTATATATTTTAGAATATTCTACTATTGCGTTTGAGTATTTGTGTAAAATTGGAGCTCAATTCACTTATTGGTTTAAAAATTAATTAATTTTTGTGAACTCTTGATTCTTATGTAAAATCGCGTTTTGCAGTACTTATTTGCAAATTTGACGGGGAAGTAACATTACCAATTAAATCAATTTTTACATATACTAATAAAACTTTAATAAATGTTCGTGCAAAAATTCATTTAGATCTACTTACATGTTTAAAAGTTATTTGTTTAAAACTGCAGCAAAATATAGTAATTTTCGCTGCAAAAACAATTATAAATCAAATTTGGTACTGTTTTCCTTTTTGTAACTGGCCAATTAGAGCATTCGGGATTAAAATTTTTTGTTGTTGATTAGGAAAAAAAAGAATAAACCTAGAATAAGCCTCCAGATTTTAAATTTCAATAACTTAGCTCGTATTGTACAGCCAAAATATCCTTAAAGAAAAGAGATATGTCACAGTTGCATCTTTCAAAAGCAAACGACGCATTTGCGTGTGGCGTACAGTACGAACTTTCGATTCATCATTTAAAGGTTTATTCACTGATTTAACGCTGTCCTTCACGCCAAAGAAAAAGAGTATATTTATCCTAAATTGCGAATTCGTCTCGCAGGTAGGTTAGCCAAGCCTCAAAATGATAAACATGTAGATGTTCGGAAAAAAACGTGCGAGTACGCCATACTCCGTGCGTATCGTTCCATGTTTAAAATTAAACCCGTGACTTACGCACGTATTCTTGATCACGATCGCGATAGCGCGCGGTTGTATACGTAACACAAAAAAAAATTCGCTTATCTGGGGCGCCAGCATGTAGATTCCTCGGGCGGCAAATCGTTCGCGTCTCTCGATTTCGTAATCTCGCCTACTCATATCAGTGTCCGATTGCTTGCCGTCAGCCGCCTCCCTTTCCCCCGTGCCCTCCTTGCCGTCACGCCACGTCGCCCGGAGGTTTCATCCTTCCTCCCGTTTCCCGTCTCTGAATGGAGGCGTCGGAATTCTTATCGACTGCCGGAGAACGCTGTAGTATTACGTCATACGCGGGGCCACGCCGCAAATCTGTTGTCCACCGTTGCTAACTATAATTATACCCTTTCCCCCTCCCACCGATGCTACATAATTGCGTCGTATGGCGCGTGCTGTGGAATATTTCGTGACGCGGAATTCGAGAACGAGATTGTGATTTTGAAAGGTAGAGGATCAACGCGCGACGTATCTAGGATAGATCGTGTGATTGCCGATTTCCTTTAGCTATTCTCAATTTTTTTTATTGCTTCAATGTGTATCTAATTAATCTATCGATTTTTCGTGTGAAGAAATTACAATTAATTTCAAATATCCTTGTTCTTGAGAATATCGTAAGCAGATCGTGCACAGAGAGAAAAAATTGTAGTGGTGGCAACTATAAAAGGTAGTATACAAATTTTGTTAATATAATAATATATAATTAAGTGAACTATATTGTAGTTATTGCAACCAAGTTAATGGTTAAGAGAACTAATAGAAAATAGTTGCAGTACACTATATAATATAGTAATTACAACTATTTTTTATTAGTTTTCTTAACCATAAACTTAGTTGCAATTACCATGATATAGTCCACTTAACTATATATTATAATTATATTAACAAAATTTGTATAGTTGACCCCTTATAGTTGCCACCACTACAATTTTTTCTCTCAGTGTACGCGTTCTCTTACCCCATCATATTTTTTAATGATATAAGAAACTGAATAAGAAACGTTTTAACAATTAAATGTGGAAAAGCGAATAAATTGAGCAAATTCTAGATGTCAAATTAATAAAATCGTATTTGATGCACTATAAATCCCGAGACCGAGTCGATTTCAACTGTACTGAGTCTTCATCAGCCGCTGGTAGATAAATTACAGATAAATTAAATACATAAAACAAAAATGTGTAACAAAGCGTTTTATTAAAAAAAAATTGTGTGAACTAGTTTCTCGCGAGGTCTAAGATGTGGCGGCTCTTGCGCGTGATCGTTCGCCAACGACGCGGGCGTCTCTTTCGATGGTGGTCAACAATTTTTCAACGAGGAGCGCTATCGCGTCGTGGCTCGCTATCGCTCGCGCACGCACGATTGTGTCGCTTCGTGTTAACGCGCTCTCTTTAAACGCATGCATACAGCGCGTGTTCCCCATTCGCGTTCAGCAGGCCGAGCTTCATTCACGTGCGGCGTCGCCGCCGTCGCCGCCGTC
>QKQZ01017343.1:0-12297 GCA_003595255.1 Solenopsis fugax | reverse complement strand
ACTTTGAAAGATATGTATATGTATATTTCACTTGCCATGTCATTTTTGTGAGATAACATTAACTTTGCGTGCTTAGAATAAATGGAGCTAATAATTTAGGAGATACTAACCCTTGTAATAAATTTTATGCATCTACAGATAGGGGGATGCTACGTGCATTCCAATGAGATATTATTAATGCATATGCATCAGCACACGTCCAGTATTAATATTTCTCTAAAAAAAAAAAAAGAAAAAAATCAGGCCACCCTCCGAACGCTTTTGATTCTTCTCTCTCTTCATTCTTCTCTCTGATCTGTTCTATGAATATAAATAGGCAAATGCCTCGCGTTATGTAAAACATCATTGAATTACGCGGTACACGAACAACTAACCCTGCGACAACCACACGTGTTGCGTGATATAGAATCTTCCGGCGACATTATCACAATACGCCGCCTATCCATCAACAAATAACAGGGTGAACGGGAAGGGAGGGGAAGGAGGAGAGCATCTCGGAGGTGTCACGATCAGAAACGACTATCTAGCTTGTACGTTGCGACGTCGTGCTGCGCGTCTAGATCGAGTTATCGGACTTCGCATCAACTTTCGGGGACGCATCGGTAACTTTTAACGAGCGCCCAAGTTTGGTCGCGTACACGTTTCAACGACAACGACGCGTTTCACTATGCTGCTCTACTACGATGTATTATCCACACGTGTGTGTATACAGGATGTAACACTGTCGCACTTTATTTTAGTTCGAAACGTTTAACGCCACCGGTATATATTATCGTTGATAGTAACTTAGTTTTTTTCTTCCCTTTTTTGCGTCAAAATCCTTTATTGCGTGAGGATAATTAAGAACAATTATTTATAACAAAAATATAATAATAAGGAAAAGCGGCAAATACGAGTCGGGCGCGGTAAACAGCGCGCAAGAGGTAATATTCAAATAATTGTGTGATCACATAGATTCACAAAAATGAGTTTAATTACAGAACGTTTCGACCCTTGTTTTGGGCCATCTTCAACAATTATTTATAAAAAGTAGTGATTATGTTTGAGAGGAGTAACCGAGATAAGCCGTGTGCATAGTTATGCAGCATTTTGAAATCTGAACACTGAGAGAAATGTTTGGTAAAATCAACCAAAGTTTGGTTGAATTGTGATCAAATGAATTTTATAGTGATAGTTACTAAATATATAGTTGTTTTGACCAAACAATTTGTAGCCTTAACCAAATAATTATTTTCATACAACAAATTACAAAAAGTTTTATTAAATGTAACCAAGTTTTTGGTACTAGTAACTATAAAATTCACTTGATCACTATTCTACCAAACGATTTCTCTCAGTGAAGGACGCGGACATGTTATATTCATTGTGTTTCCTTTTACTAGTCACGATCGTCACTATTTCTCTCTTGATGGAAAACTATAGAATCCTTAATTTAAAAAAAACTCTTGGCCTGTAGATATTACTAGCCATAAAAAATTATTGTTGAAACGTGCCTATCAAGCAAGACACCTTGTACATATCCGCACGTATACACTTGCTCATTAATATAATGTGTATCTACTGGAGTTCCTACGCATATCTATGTACACGTACATACTTTGTTGCTTCGTTTTCAAACGCATATTCGTATGCGCTTGTAGTGCACGCGAAGTTACATTAGGTATATGAGGATGCTCGTTACGCGTACTAGACAATGTGATTTCCACGTTGTCGAGTCATGCCAAAGTGTCAGTCGCAGCAAGAGACAAGACAAGCTATATCGGCACTTTGTCCAGCTCAAGGCAAAACCAAAGTTTCCTGCTGCACCGGGAGGGTATCGACGTGGAGACTCCCTAATGGGATTGTTAAGGATAAATTGAATCCGGAATTTCAAGCAAGTCCCCGCGTGATTGACAGTTTGATGCCGACATGCTGATTTCATTTTTCTCTCCTGCGCCAATTCGCGATTGTGCATAAAAAGCAGTTAGTAACTTATTATGGGAAATTTAAGAGTCTTATGAGACAAATAAATCTGACATTTAACAAATTGGATACTGATGTTTAAAACGCATGATCCAATCGTTATGTGAAATTCACTGAATAGACATTTTAAGTGTGTCGAGATAAAAATTTTCTCCCTTTCAAACTAACATTTGCACTGTTTTTTAACGAAAAAAAAAATGAATAAGCAAGTTTATTTAACTCGTTTTTTATTTATAAAATCTCATTGAACGTCACAAAGACTTTTATCGAATATAAAATAAATAAACAAAATAAATAAACAATTTTTGAATATAAAATTTTATACTAAACATGCAAGGAGAGGACATCTCACTGGGCAAGCTCAGCTACAAATGTTTGAAATGTTCAAAAATATGGCTTTTCTCTGAACGCTTCATCTGTGCACTTGTTCGCAAACACTCGTCCTCTCTCGCTGTTTTTCTTTTACATTTACTCTAACATTTGAGGCCAGCAGCGGCGCATTTAGTTATAAGTGAAATAATGTGGTTGCTTTTAAAACAAAATCTAACGAAATGTTCTGTAAACACAAGTCAAGGATTAACCTGCCACTGTACGTACAAATATCAAAATAAATATCAAGCTTCAACCAAAATTGTATAAATATTAATCAAAAGAGAAATATCATTGACATGTAACTTTATTTATATCATACGCTTTTCGAAACTTTGCCAACCAGCAACTGAAAGCCGGGATATGAGTGGGACGTTTCAATTAGTGGAAATTGCCTCGGTGAAAAGAAAACCACAAATGCGAAGATGGAAAGTAGACTCCACTAAAGTGTCCTGTTAGCAAGATTGCGCTTCTTCATTCACTTTCTTTTTGAAGATACGCGCACACGGCCATTCAACCGTCGTTACCTCGAAACCTAAGCAAACAGAATCAGCCCGCTTACAGCTCGTGGATTAAGCCATTTCGGATGCAACGTACTATGTAAATGGCCGGGAACTTCCACCGTAATCGTGCTCCTTCGACTACGGCTAATCCGAACTTTTTACATGCGCGTTCCCGTCAGATCGCTCTTCGAGATCGCGTGCATGAATTGCCGTCTCTATCGGCGAGTATCGAGACGAGTTCTCTTGTGTATGTGCGCGCGCGCGCGTGTGCGCGTGCGTGCGTGCGTGTGTGTGTGTGTGTGTGTGTGTGTGTGTGTGTGCGCGTGTGCGCGCGCGCGCTCACGATATCCAAGGAAGTCAAGGAAACACGCTGCCTCTCGGGATCGTACTTTTTGTCGCGCGGAATGCAATTCGACGTACTTCCTGTTTACAAGGCACTCGGGTGCACGAAGAAGAGCTAGCGTTCCTCGGCTTTGCACGCTCCGTCGGCGTAATTCAATTAATTTCATGAAATAGCGGTCTAGCAGTTCCTACCCGACGGCTTCCACTCAGAAGCATAGCTTCCTGCGTTATTCACGATGTGCGCTGGAACTGCTGAGCTGATAGGCAGAATCGTACGGCTTCGGCTGAGCTCCGAATTCCAACAATCGGGATCGTCCAAATCCGAATGTGCCAGATGGACAATTTTGTTCGAGACGATGTTTAGTTGCTTCAAGCGTGATGATGAGATCGGTGACAGCTGTATTTTCATATCAAGATTGGAGAGAAGAAAAACATATTGGAAATTCTTGATGACCGATATTCTAATCACAAATATTTTCACTGCAATTTGGAGAGAAAAAAATTCTTGATAAAAAGTTATTAATTTAGGAATCTCTACCGCACTGCTGAAAGTATGTCAATAGAATATTTTGACAAGTTAATAAAAATTATGACAAAAATGATTAAACTCTAGAAACGTAACTAATTAATCTCAGTGAAATTAAATAACTATATATGCGCAAAGGATAATAGAAAAGAGGCAACAGGTACATTTTAATTAAAATTTTGTAATTGGATAACATGCCATGAATATTCAGTTGGAAAAAATTTTTATGTACGATTATAAATAAATGGTAGTTTAGGATATTAAAAATTAATAAATCAAATTGTAATAAATAATGAAATTAATTATAACAAATAATTAAATTAATATGAGAATTAAACGGCAGAAATTTCTAGGAGAATCAAGTATGCGAATGTTCGCTCTCGTGATATTCAAGTATGCACCTGCAAAAACAAAACTGGACAAGGGCAACTTCGACGAAAATAATAATGCGATCCACGATCAAGCAGTTAATATTTTACGTTGAATCTTTATTACGTAGTCTTTAACTAAACAGTACTGTTATATGGGATTTGGCTGGAATCTATTCAATTAGACTTAGTGATCGTGAAACGTCATCGGCTGCTAGGTGCATCCTGCTAACCCGGAGAGACATCTCGATCTGAAGACCGAAACCGCAGCGGCTTCCTAACCATAACACAGCGGTTGGTCCTCGCTCACGTTTCTCATGGGTTAATGTCGACGCCATCTGGGACACGATGACATCCGGACACGGCGACATCTTCCCCTAGGACGTAGCGTCGGCGTTACGTGGACTAGTTTTAATCCATCGAGTTTTACGGCGAAATTGGGTCCTTCAGGAATTTCCAGCGTGTTCCCGGCTTGATTATTGAATGGAGTCGCGTGCGGAAATACCGCTCCCTATAGAAAAAGAATATTAGTAATGGAGTGGTTTCAAGCCAGTTTTCCTATAAATTCGCTGATTCATTGAATTTCATGAGTTCACCGAAAAGCAAAAGGACAAGCACGCATTCGCCCTTTGCTTATAGTTTATTTATCGGTTTATTACATTTTCATGTTTAAAAATTATAATAAACTTTTTGTACGTAATTATTTTTACAAATATGAAAAATAATGATTTGACATGTCGCATGTGTTGCTTCGCAAATGTTGACCATTTGTTGCACAATTATCAATTCACGAAATAAATGAAATAAATGTATCTTTTCGATAGTTTCTACCTGGTTTTTCCGTGTATTGCGTTACTAGTGTAAAATGATAAAGTAATCGTTCATTATTAAAAAATTACTTGTGCAATAACAAAATACAATCCTTTATTTTTAGAAATTGGTGGCGAAAAAACATAACCGACTTTTAATGTAGACACTCTAATAGTGCAACCAATTAGCGTTCTAGGACAGTGTTAGCTTTAATAGCAGCGGCACATATTCGTAGCTGCACCTCGGTAACAGAGTCATTGCTGTTACGAGCAATTGCGTGATCCAGTTATAAAACAGTTAGTGGCACGTGTAGTCCGTTGTCCCAGGTTCCAGGCTGCGTTTGAGTCGTGCAAGGAGAGTCAATTGCCGGCAAGCCGGAAAATTAATCGCTCGGTCGCCACTTGGAACGGTTTATAACCGTGCTTGGGCTAATCGTACTATCCGGCTACTCCTCGGCTACATCCTGATGTCGACGGCCGGCTGTTGCACCAGCCGATACGTCTTGCAGTCGGATCGATCCTTGTAATCGTCGAAATGTGTTATGTCGGTTTACTGCTACCGAATACCAAATAGAAACGCCGAAACCTATTTGTGCCGGGCGGCCGAACAATCGTGGAAAGTGCTATCTCTCTCCGTCCACTTTAATTTATTTTAAAAGACCCAATTAGCAATTGAAATTATTTTTTACGCATGACAATCGATGATATGAAATTTTATTTATTTTTCGACGTTTGCCTGGACTCTGTATCATTTTAAAAACAGTTATATACTGCGTATGCGTTATATGCGCGATAAGACTGCCTTTCGAATAAATATTGAAATTTCATCGTTGGTAAATATACATTTTAGATATTTATGTATACGATATGGGTTTATCGATATGTTGAGGCTTGTGCAACGAAAATGTGTATGTACAATGTATACAATACACATATATTCAATATACTTACGATTTCTGATTTCGTTTGTTTTAAAATATATGAGATAAATAAATTTTATCGGTGCATTTTCATATTACAAATGGCCCATCGCCGTCGTGCCTTTTGTCTTCGCATATTTTGCTCGTGGTGTTTTCAAAGTGAAGAAAAGTGATGATAAGGAAGATTTTAAATCATCCTGAAAGCATGCTGTCGTAAAGCATCGTGCCTCTAGCACGCGTCAATTTGCAGTGTCGAGTGAAACCACGTCGTCCTTTACCGTTTGCATTTCGGTGATGGATTGCAAACATTCGTGATAAGCAAACATTTTCCATGGTTTCCGTTAGCATGATGCATTGCTGACCGCTGACGAACGTCTATGCATATACTATTTCGCATAATTATGTGCAAAATTATCGCATCTTTATGAGTCTTACGAAGCTAGGTTCCAAAAGAATCGTAAAAGCGATTCACGTTATTTTGTAGCGTTAATTGCTCGATTTTATCCCGTGATACGCTGTCGGATAACGACAAAGAGACTGTTAGTTAATACCAATTACTTTCGCGTCATGTCATAATCAAGTGCCTTTGTCTGCAGTTAGTTGTTTGATTAGTTGACATTTTCGACATCACAGAAGCGATATCCATTTGTCAATGCTTTTGCGTTAGAAGATCTATTCTTTATTGGGAAAGATTATTCCTTTCAAACGAATTTTCGAAGTGAAGTTATTCGACCGAGTAATGTATAATACAAATTAAATAAGAAAGCCTTTTTACGGTCATAGCTGGATCTTAGTGCTTTATATAAACCGGAGATCCGAGAGGTTCCAGGTTCGAACCCTGGCTGAGGTAATATTTTTCGCAATAAATTCTTTACAGTTTTTTCAGGGGGTATAAGGGAGGTCTAACATCTAGATGCAAGTTAGCATCGCTAATTATTAAATTATTTCTAATTTTAATAAATGTGATATTACCTGTTCATGTCTAACTTATAACTGCGTTATGACCGGAAAAGTAATTCGGCGCGTAGTCGGTTGAATTTGAAAGAAGGTACATAAAAATCACACAAGTAAAATTTATATAAAGCACTAAGATCCAGCTATGACCGTAAAAAGGCTTTCTTATTTAATTTGTATTATTCCTTTCATTTTACTATTGCTATAAAAATTATTTTGTAAATAATAATAACATAAACGAAGAGAGTGAGCCCATTATTCGAATTTGTAATCAATGGAATTGATTACAAGGGGAGGATACATGTAGAAATTACATTGATTTTGAATTAACAATTGCATTTTATGTTTTGCACCGAATAACCACAAATAAAACTACGCTCAGTCGCTCAATTTGTTCAATCTGTTTTTAACATTGTGCGGATGCAGTAAATTCGTTTTCTTCATCTCGTTTTAGTTAATAAAAAAAAATCCAACATTTATCCGCAAGTTAGTCTGTATGTGCGCTTTGACAGGTAATATTTTCCATCCCAAATCGTGGGCCTTAACTTCTCATGCGTTGAAGAGCACGGTCACGGCCCATTCCATAATCCCGGGGTATCCCGCGCAATTTTCCCGTCTAACTATTTTGTTACACGCAGTTTCATCACATCGTCTTCGTCTGGCCACTTGAGAGCCTTTCATATCCCTCCTATCCGCGCCCTCTCCGCGCACGGTTCGTCTTCTCACCTTTTCCCGTACTCGTCCACGGCTGTCGTCCCGCTTCCACCGCTGTACCGCACAGGATCGTAAAAGGCCGGAATTTCTGTTCAAACATCTGCAAAGCCGCGCTCCGGGGCATCTGAGCCCCTCTAAAGCTTCATACAAATTCATGACGGAGCACCGGGACCGCTCGCACGCCCGCACTATCCTCCAAGTTTTCGGCAGGGTAGGTAGGTACATATGCATGCACGTGCATACGTATCCACAGCCCTGGTATAGTTCGTAATATTATTTAATACCCTTTGCGCGCCTCGCATCAGCGCGGGTATAGTGACAAAATTTCGCGGATTAGTTTCGGCGTTTTATTAATACGTGTCATATCGTCGTTTCCCGTGCGACCGCTTCCGGTACTTCGTTGCATCGGGCAAGAGAAACGAGAAACGTTAGTTGCCGCGGTTGATGGTCGAGTGTCAAGGGGCGAAACGTGGAATGGAAAGACGTTGAATGAAGATAAACCGCGATGAATGGAGTTGTTAAGGCTGACTTATAAGCCGATTACCGAAGAGAATGCGAATGTGGAGAAATACAACTTGCAAGTGTAATCTCGTTGCAATGATTGGAAATAAAATTACATTCCTACATACATACATCAATATGAAGCCGATCTTTACACCATACTTCAAGATGATTAATTTTCCATCATTCTTTCATGACTTGAGATCTTTAATAATTATAAATATTCACAAATAAAGTGAAGATGCATAGAAATAAAATCGTTGCAATGATTGGAAATAAAATTACATTCCTACGTACATCAATATGAAGCCGATCTTTATACCATATTTCAAGATGATTAATTTTCCCTGATTCTTTCACGACTTGAGATCTTTAACCCTCAACTGGCACACTGGGTCTGGTACACCCGGACTATTTACAAAAATGCTTGGCATTTATAAACCGTAAAGGTTGGGGAGACAGGAGTCGGGGAATATTTCTAGCAATATCTCCACTACTGATTTCCCATGACAGCAGTCTCCGAGAACCGACTGAAAATTTTATAGTGTTTTTTTCAAGTTACGGGTACACTATACCCAGTGTGTCAGAAACGTATGTATTGTCAAAACAAAACAAAAAAAATTAAATTTATCTTTAACAAGCGACAATAAATTGATTAATAGCATTTTGTATAATTTTTGACTTTATTTTTGTACTCTGACCAACGAGTTTCTGCGTATGCCGCGTAGAGGAGACAATATACCGGGCGAGTAAGGATAAGTGGTATATAAGTGGGGAGAGGCACAATGCAGAACCTAACCTGCGCGAACCAGTCTAGTCCGATCAAAAGATCGAAAGATCATTCTCTTACTTTGCTGAATAGATATATATAAATATATATATTTTTTTTATATATTTCACCGCACCATTTTCAATTGCGTATATCTCGGTATCTAATGCATAGAATTTGAACAATTTTTTTTAATCGATACGCCAGAAGGTCAAAAAGTAGAATGATTAGGTGCGAGAATCGAGAAATTGAATATATTTGAAATATTCAGGAGAGATGGAAACGTACTCGCGAAAAAAACGGTTTTTTTTTCAAAATTCGTAGTTTCGAAAGGAAAATCATTAGAGAGATTTTTCCAACGGATTTTGAAAGGTAATAGAACGCACTTTAAGAAAAAAAAATATATTTTACGTTTTTTCAAGTTTTATAATTGAAAACGAATGATTCATTCTATCAACTCATCTTTTCTTACGCTAAAAAATCACCTAACTTCACCTTGTAGAATAAATGTATTTTTTGAAAAAAATTGAAATAACAATATTTTTTTCTTAAAGTACGTTCTATTACCTTTCAAAATCTGTTGGAAAAATCTCTCTAATGGTTTTCCTTTCGAAACTACGAATTTAAAAAAAAAACCGTTTTTTTCGCGAGTACGTTTTTATCTCTCCTGAATATTTCAAATATATTCAATTTCTCGATTCTCGCACCTATTCATTCTTCTTCTTGACCTTCTGGCGTATCGATTAAAAAAAAAATGTTCAAATTCTATGCATTAGATACCAAGATATACGCAATTGAAAATGGTCCGGTGACATGTGTGGCAAAATATCGAATCCAATATAGTGTGTCACCTGAGAGTTAATAATTACAAATATTGACAAATAAAGTGGAGATGCATAGAAATAAAATCGTTGCAATAATAGGAAATAAAATTACATTCCTACATACACACTGAAAAAAAGTCTGGTTATAACTACCAAATGTATATTGAAAGTATCATTTTAAATATTTTATATATTTCACCGGACCATTTTCAATTGCGTATATTTTATCAATATAACCAAAAATAATTTCATTTTACTAAATGTTTAGTAAGTATTATAAAATCTGATGTAAGTTACTAAACATTTAGTAATATAAAATTATTTTTGGTTATATTGATAAAATATTTCATTGATACTATTTCACTATACATTTGGTAGTTATAACCAGACTTTTTTTTCAGTGCATCAATATGAAGCCGATCTTTACACCATACTTCAAGATGATTAATTTTCCATCATTCTTTTATGACTTGAGATCTTTAATAATTACAAATATTCACAAATAAAGTGAAGATGCATAGAAATAAAATGTAACATAAATTAAAGTTCAATTTAGCAAACAAATAGAAACTTATCTAACAAAACATACTCACGCGCTCGCGCGTCGAAATCAGGTACAGAAAGTGTAATAACTATAGAACTAATTTAGTCATGAATATTTATGTCTTGAACATTCTGATGTATCACGAGAGGCTCTAAAATATGCGTGGGAAAGTGCGAGACAAAAAGCACGTACCACGCGGTCTCGGAGATGCATGTTATATCTTGTTTTAACAATTCTTGGCCTTTTCTCTTACTCTTATTTTTGTAACGAAATATATTTAAATGAATGGTTTATCGATAATGTTTGAACTTTATTATGTATCGCACGAGTTGTCTACTATATTTTATACACAATCAGAACAGTCGTGCATTCGGATATTCAAAGCATTCTTTTGCTGTCCGCGTGTATGTCCACTTTTATTATATATTATTAAATCCTTTGACAGTTTTTTTTCATACACACTGGCGTATATTATTTCACAGAGCTTGGCAATTCCGATAGATTTCAGTTTCCGTCGAAACTGTTGCGTGTGCCGCAAAAAATATTTTTCAGATACCTCCAATAATTAATATCGGCAAGAGTCCACATATTTATATATACCTCTCGCATGCTCTGCCTCTGTAGCTTTTATACGGCCGAGTGAAAGTTTCATTGCGAATCGTCCTTAAAAATAACTATCAGTGTTTGCTCAATCCGATGTATCGATTTGCATCCGGGCTTTGAGCTACCCGCTATCTAAATATTCCCGGACTCGTCGAAGAACGGCGGAATACATTAATATCGGATGAGTTGATGGCGAAATGAACTTGTATCGAAAGGACCGGTGCCACCACGATCAAAAACTCATTGCAAATATTTTATCCAACATATTGCATCCGAGGGATCTAAAAGAGGCTTGCTTGAGGCGCATCAATTGATCCATGTTTTATTTTCGTTCCTGCATTTGGCGAACTATAAAATCATTAGCGGGATTTTATGATTTCTTTCCTCCCTCTGTCCCTTCTTCTTTCTCATTTTTTTTCTTCTTTACGGTTTCAGAATTTATTATTAAATTTTATTTCTGATTTTTACTTTCAACATTACAACTATATATCAGTAAATAAATGTACATTGAGAGAAAAAATTGTAGTGGTGGCAACTATAAAGGGACAACCATACAAATTTTGTTAATATAATTATAATATATAGTTAAGTGAACTATATTGTAGTTATTGCAACTAAATTAATGGTTAAGAGAACTAATAAAAAATTGTAGTATACTATTTACTAAGTAGTATACTATTTACTAAACTTAGTTGCAATAACTATAATATAGTTCACTTAACTATATATTATAATTATATTAACAAAATTTGTATGGTTGTCCCCTTACAGTTGCCATCACTACAATTTTTTCTCTCAATGTAAGATGTATACCCATATGTTATACACGATTTTTTTACATGTACAATGTATATCATTCTCTGAAAATTTTTTGCACATAATTGTTTTTTCCGAGTTTGCAAAGTAATACGAGGGTATTATGTACATGTATATATATATAATAACACTTCGACAATGAACGTATCCAATTATTTAACATGATTAAAATGCATTGGTGCGTAGGTGTAAGCAGCGAAATTATTTTTGATACATTGATTAAATCCATTGATTAAAAGCATTGATTAAAATTCAGAATATAAAAAAGCTATTTCGTGAGAAATTTCTCGGCTGAATTGAGGTAAAATGCCACGTCGAGAGAAACAAAATAAAATATATGATTTTTTTCCCCGAATTAAAGCGTGCGAATATTATTATTTCTACCTAAAGTTTTATCTCTTCGTACATCCGATTAAACGTCAATCCCTAGCGCGCATCTCAGCAGCAGCGGTCAGACACCGTATTTAATAATTGAAGCAATTAAACGAGAGCGATGAGGATTCACGATTACCGTAGCCGTGATAACCGCGAGAAAATCGCACTCGTCGAAGAAATATGTTTTTACGTCCTTCATCAATATTTTTTCCGCTTTTACGCGCACGCGGATATCCGGCCACTCTGTGGCGATCGTTTGCCTCACGGCGCAACAACGGCGGTTTATCGGACGGGTGTTATCACGTCACTTGGCATCCACGGCACCACGCCGCCGTTCTCTCGGATTTCGCGCGTTCTCTCAATTATTCGCGCCGATCGATCGGCTGTGCCTTGCCCCC
>QKQZ01017338.1:0-11195 GCA_003595255.1 Solenopsis fugax | reverse complement strand
AAATAGATTGCTATTTTTGCATTATCACAGAAATTAGCAAAAATCGACAAACCTTAAGGTCGTTATCTTACCCTTCTCCCCTACTTATGATGATTCAACATAGAGTTTATTTTCTGATCTGTATATAGCTAAATTTTTAGATGTTACGTTGTTTGTTCTTTCAATACATCTATGACCAAATAAGGCTTATTTTTAAGTATTCATTATTTTCATGCAACCATTGCAGTTAGCGAATTTTGAGAATTTTTCTTTTACATTGCTCTTTCAAAAATGCGAAAATAGGTACTTTTCTGTGTACAGTGAATAACATTTCATGTAGGTATTTTATCAAATATAGGAAAACTGCTGCAGAATGTAATCGTTCTTTCTCACACGAAAACGATTTTGCTGAAGTATCTAACAATTTAGCTGGATATAGATCTGAAAATAATTTTGTTAGATCATCAAAATAATTATATCGGATGCTCAAGCTGGTTGCTAGAATATTACACTTGTTTGCAGTATTGTTCATTATGCTTGAACTTCCTTCATTTTGATAATTCAACAAAATTATTTTTAGATCTTATTTGTAATTAGCTAAATTTTTAAATACTTCAGAAAAATGTTTTTTTATTTGTTTGACTTTTGCAATTAAAACTTAAATTCGCTTTCTGAGGAATTAAAAAAAAATTTATAACAAATTAAAATGACATACACATATGGCATATATTCCGGTTGAAAGCAGTTCTTAATGCTCAATAATTTTCTAAGTAAATTTATAAATATTTATAAGATTCACTCAAACTTCCCAAAAATATTTATAGAAGCTTTGTCCAGACAATTTTTTATGTTGAATAATTGTTGCTGAATCAATGAATAACTGAAAAGTTAAAGTATTTTTCCGACATGTAGATGATATTGAATTTTAGTTTTCACTCACTGTCAGAATTCTTTTCACCTTTCGCGGTGAGAAACAAAATTCCGGTAAGTCAATTGAACGTGGAAGTGAATACAATTTCGATCGAGAAATAGTCAAAATAAACCGTGTTAATCGATGTGGAGAACCTTTACGGTTGACCGCAGAATTTTCATCCACGCGATATTTTCCAAACGCGAAGAAACGAATGCGGAAGGGAAATAAAAAGGAAGTGAATCGCACTCGTTTGCGCTAAGCTCGAATCGTTCATCAGCATTCGATACGGTCGCCGCTCTAGTAAGACCGACGAGAAAAAAAAGCGAGAAAGTCGACGAGAGATGGAAACGCGCAACTGTCGTGCAAAGTGTTTGCAACATTGGCCATAAAGTAATTCCACGCGAAGCCAGGAAAACGAGGGAAATAGCCGTACATACAGTCGATACTAAGCTAGCTATCTGTTCGCATCAAGGCAATGACACTTTAAGCTCATGATGGAATAGTCGAGATAATTTTATTTCCTTGAATAACCAAAAATCTTCTGTACTTTTTAAAGATTTTATTTTTTTAATTTTAGTTACTTAGATATTTTTAAAAAATTAATTTTTAATTGAAAAAATGTTTTTGAAAAAATAATGAAATAAATATAATTATCATTCTTTTTTAATATTAAAAATGTTCCATGCAATAATATATTTTTTTGTAATAAATTAAATTATATGTAAAATAATGGTAATACATTTTTTTGTAATAAATTAAATTATATGTAAAATAATGGTAATACATTTTTTCGTAATAAATTAAATTATATGTAAAATAATGATAATTTATCTCGATCACTTTGTTACTAATAAAATAAAGTAATAACATACAGAAGTGTTAAATTTGAGATATAATTAAACTTTCGTAACATTTTATTATGTGTATATATAATTTTTACTAATAAAATTTATTTTAATAAATTTATTTTATTAATTAAAATCTTTTCTAATTTAAATATTAAATCTGAGACGTTAATATATATCAATTTTTTATACATGTAATAAATCAAAGAAAATGAACTAATCGGAATCGAAAACGTTTCCACGGCGCGAGAAAAAAGGAAAATACATTTGAAATATGAAAAGATAAATAAGTTGAACTCAGCCGATTGCAAAATTGCTAAAAACTATACGATGAGCAGTTCGTTCGTTCGGAAAACGATGTAACTTTCGAGACCATTTTGCAAAACGTCAAAAAGGTAAACGGAGATACGTGAGAAAGGAAATAGAGTGTGTGCGCAAAGAATTGCACCTGTGATATGATGGTGTATTACTTCGTGATGTTTTTACGGGCATATTGACTCTGTCAAATCGTAAAATTTTACAACTTCATCATTCGCGTGTCTCTATCACGAGATAATGTCGCGGAGATAGACATGACTTCGCATAAAATTGACTGGAGATTAAGTTTATGTTTGTCACGTACCTCGGGAAAGATTCTATGTCAGATGTTGTTATAATAGTGATTCAAATGCATGGTTTTTAAGTATTTATAATATTTTATTTTAATTAACTGCTGCTAATTATTTATATGAATCATTTTAATTTTACATATTCTTTGCTAAATAATTCAAAGAAATAATGTCACTGAAGGAAAAAAGTAAAATAAATTCTAAGCAAATAAATCGTAAAAATATAAGTTCTACGTCAATTAATAATTGATAAATATAATAAATTCTACATAAACATTAAAAGCAATTGATATATACCTTTAAAACAATCATTCACTCACACACAAGTTAAATAATTCTAAAAAATAGAGAAAAATAAAAAAAATTGTCCCAAAGTTCGCATCAGTAATGTCGAATTGTGCGAACATCGCATGGATATATGTACTGTATACGCTTTTTTTATTTAAAACTGAACAATATGTGCATACTGCGTGAACTTTGTGTGTGCATGAATGTTGAAAGGTTCATCGTAAAAGTCGGTGAAAAACCAATATACCATTACGCACCTACGCACGTATTGCTCGTGTACCACATAGTTTTTCCAGTCGGGATAAACCCATTGTTCCCGTTGGTGCTACAAACGGAATAAATTTTTTAAACAATGAAACAACGGCTAATAGCATGCGTTAATTATCGCGCGAAAATTACATCCGCGGAACGAGTCAAGTTTATTATTAATTACCTCCTCTCTCGACTCATCACTTTTTTGCCAGAACAATTAGCAATTTCATCCCATTACATCATTAATTACATATCGTGTAAGGGAATTTGTTTGCGCATATACATATTCTTGCTTTGATTTTAGATATTACAAAATATCTTATTTTTACAAGTTTAAAATCTACATTCGTAACAATAAAGTCATAGTTACACGAACAATAGTATCGACATAAAGAGAAGTTTAAGATGAATAAAGGTGAAGTTTATTTTTATTGAGTTTTGCGAAAGAACAGAAAATTCATGCGCTTTTTAAATTAGTAACAAATATTTATTAAATTTCATTTTACGTTGTTCAGGATTAATAATGATCCATGTTGACGTCACGATGCATATCACCGGCAGCACATAGAAAAGACCAATTTCCTGATACGCCCGATTTTTAAATCAATTCCGCTTTATGCGCATCGAAACGTACCGTTTTCAATACCACGCGACCTGTGACCTATAACGCGAGAGCGATGTCGACCTGTCCTGGACATGTACGGGTTTCATTGCGGTCCTGCTCGAAGCAAGTCACCGTAAGCCGAAATAATGGCAGTGTGAATCAAGGAAACACCCGGGCTTCTCCTTGCGTTTTAGGATAATCCTGTTTGTTAAACTATAGCGATCAATTCCGCCGTGGTGGTTGTCCATGGAAATGTAAATTTGGTTAATTGCAAAAATAACATATCGCGCAATTAAATCACTATCATGTTGTTCGATTTGAGCTGGCAATGTTTTGCTTCCGTATCTTCTCGATAACACAATAATATCGACGATAATATCGACAAAATCATTTATTTGTTACTTTACAAATGTAAGATAAATGAGTATAGCACACATTGCCGAATTTTTATTTTATTATCTGGTTAAAATTCAAATTATGATACGAGATAAGAGTTGGGATTTACAAACCAGTATAAAATATTTGTATTAATTATGTTAATTAACAATTATGCCAATCTAGTTTAACAATGGTTTCAAGATTTAATTAATGCTTACATCTTTTATGTCTAATGGAAAATACGAATTTCCATAATTATCATTGAGATTTTCCGAGGTCGAGGAGTATTTAATTAATTTAATGCATTTTCATTGACTCTATTGTCTCGTACTACACCACTTATCAAAACTGCACGATGAGGCTATATTCAAACATTACATTTAACGGAGATACAAAAGCATCAATAGTAATTAACGATTGCGGTATGTTCGATAATTAATTAGTTAGAAATGTCAATGATTATTGATTCATGCACTTGTTACTTTAACATATCGCGTAATTGTGTTTTAATGATATATTTTAATGATCCGTAAAAGTATTAAATATTAAATGTACATGCCTTCCTAGCAAATGCTATCTCGTTAAACACTCGTTAAGCTTTTGCATTTATCATTATTTATAATTAATATTATCAATAATATCAAATCTGACTGAGAATAATAAATAAGGCATAGTAGTTAAAAGTAGTTAGATTTTAAAGCTGTTGCAGTTACTATGTAACATAAATTTAATATTATTAAATGTTTTTATAAGCAGTAAAAGAAAATATCTAATAATGTTAAAATACATATGGATGTTAAATGGAAACCAAACGTGGTTATTAGTGGCGTAACAAAAAAACAACGTTACATATAAATTATAAACAAATTGTATTAATAAAGCGTACAGACGTTTCGATCTTGGATTTAGATTCTCTTCAGTGAACAAATAATCAAATTTAATACATCAATAGATGATAACGACTGTCATCTTTCAGATCATTAAGAGGAGAAATTATAGTCATTATCATAACTTACTTCTGATTTTTTTCATTATTTGTTCACACTGAAGAGAATCCAAATCCATTATTAATACAATTCATTAATACAATTTGTCTATAATTTATACATAGAACTATGTTTTTGTTATTATGCTTTAATAATCGCGTTTGGCTCACATTAGCAATTACATTTAATATAATTTGTTCGTGGAAGTCACTGTTTCTGTCCAATTTCTATTAAAGTTTACGTTATATAATACTATTATGATAGTCTACATAATACAGATATTTTAATGTTTATATTTTTTATGCATGCTTGAGCGTGACGTTTGCATGAATATTCTCCGATAAAATTTCTGAGGCGATTTTTTAACAATGAAAATTTTCTTAGAGAGACTTCGCACTTTTGCGTAACTTTCAAATTTACAAGATAAAACATCTTGCTAACTAGGTAGCTCTGTGTAAACTTCAAATTAAATTTTTATTAAAGTAGACAAGCTCTTGAAAGTTACTGAAGTGTAAAGTTTGACTACCCATTTGCAATCCCGAAGTAATCAATATTTTTGCATTTTTTTTTAAATAATAAGTGTACACATATCGAACTTGTGTCCTTTTAATATCGAGCAGATTCTGTTTCTACTTCTGCGCGGCCTTGTACGCTTTTCATTTCCATACTTTTCTTTCGATTTACAACGTAAACACGTTTTTCTCTCTTATGTTAATCTAGTTTTTATTCTTTCTCTCTTTTTTTCAGCTACTTTTTTCACAGAGTAACAGCGCACGGTGCACCTATAGATCTGTATATAACTAGACTTATCGTATATGTACGTATTGAAAATCGATGCACTAGGAAAAAGAGAGAGAGAGAGAAGAAAAGAGAAAGAGAGAAATAAAATGGAGGAACAATATCGTAGAAGTAGAAGCGGCATTAAGCAATTATTTTTTTAAGCGACATGCATGATGTCGCGATAGCCTTCTCTCTTTCTTTTTTAATCAATCTCTGTCTTTTTGGGGAGCTAGTCACCCTCGCTTTAGGAAAGTTAAAATACGGTTATATGCTACGAAATAGCAAGACTATTGTTTCATGATTTGTTTTATGACGTTTCACGTTAAATTATATTTTGACGAAATATTGGCGTCGTGTTGTCGAAGTTGTCACGTTCTCTTTGGATAGCATTTCGCTTCTTTTCTGCGTATTACGTCAACAGGTCATTTAAACGCTTGATCGAATCGCGTGTGTAAATGTACAATTACGCTCACAGTGAAGAGTTGCCATTGACCTCCACTATTGAATGAATGACAGATTGAATTTTTGAAAATGAACTTTTCCCGCTTTCCTCCAAATTCTTCCATTTGTTCTTATCGTGATGAACATAATTAACTATTTGTTGGCATTATAATCATATTACAATCGTAAAAGCCGTTTGACTTATTTATTTTGCATTTTTTAAATGCGATATCTCGATAGGCATTTTTCAATTTACTTAAAATGTTATTACATTCGTGCTAAAACACGCTGTATTGTCTTAGTACATTTTTAATACTGGAATTGCTAAAACAAAATAACTGGTTTGTAATTTAAAAACAATTACCCAAATTTTTAACAATGCATTTTCTGAAATTTCCACATCTTTTCTTACAATATCTATAGACATAATTAAATTGATCAATTTAATCTCTCTTCGTCTTGTAGTATAGAGAAAAAGGTGATATTATGGCAATTTTTAAAATATTTCCGTTATTAAGTAACGAATTCTAATGATTATTTAAAGAATCATTTGTTTAGTATCCCGTCGTTATGGTACTAATGTGTTAATACACAATACCCAACATTTGTTGTAATGGTATTTTTATTTTTGAGAATTTTGAAACTTTCTCAAGATACATTTTAGAATTTAATTACATATATACTACTTCATTCTTTTTAAACTTGAGCATATTATCATATACGAATGTATATATACTTAAATATTTTTTTCATTTAACATTTTAGTTAGATGAACACATTTCGAGTTATGCAAAATTAAACCATTACATGAGATTTTGCTAATGTGAGCTTTTATGTGTACTGATGTTTCAACAGGCCTAATGTTGTCTCTTTTTCGAAATTTTCAATCAAAATTGTTTATTCGATAAGTTCATTGTGATTCTATTGCCAATCTATAATTTACATTATATGTATTATAGATTTTTAATACTGTAGTCTATATACGGAAGGATTATGTGTGTTTTTGCATTATTCTGATATTTTTTCTCTTTACTTTAAATAAATATATAATTTTCTAATAAAACATTGTGTTTTTAAAACAAAACTAATTTTTTTAATCTGTGGCGGGGCCACATTACATGGTCCTCTTCGAACTATCATGAAGTGTCATCATTTTTATAAATAACGTTCTAGTAATAAATATTTAATAACTTTAACTTTAGAATCGACTAAACAACACTTGATTAATGTAATCATTAAGTTTTCAATTTAAAATATTTACTATTAAAATTATTAAAATTATTGTACAAAATGTAAACATAGGATCGTAATATCATTTTCTCCTCAGTTTAAATAACAGAAATTAATCATCGATAGTTCTAAGATAGAATTCCACTTCTGTAAATTCACTCTGAAAGAATGAGATATATTTAAAAAGAGAAAAATATATATCTTATTCTTTCAGAGTGAATTTACAGTGTAGCTATGTTAAATCACAAGAGCAAGTAATGTCAGGCAGGTATATCCACACAGCACTAAAGCTTTCAATAACATTTCAAAAACATTGCAACATTGCAAATTGCAATATAATATTGCAGAGACATTTCAAAGACATACATTATCAATATTTCGCTGAAATGTTCCAGCAATGCTGTAGAAATATTATAAAATTCTCAGGATATACACTGGTAAAAAATCGGCTGCAGAATTTAATGTAATGTAACAGGAGCAAATTTCAAGTATTACGTTAAATGTACATTAAAAATATTTAATGTACATTAAATTTACATTAAATGTTTTTAATGTACATTTAATATAAATTTAATGTTGTCAAAAGTGCCCTAAATTTCATGCACATGCTTTTTAGTTATAGATACATTAAATTTAACGTGTAACTTAAAAATACATTGAATTTTATGACATTTTTAACAGTATATACTAAAACGCGCATAGAGTGCCCTGATATGAGTATAACTTTGTGTGAGAAGATATTTGTATCCTCTTGTGTACGTAACTTTTTACTCAATATAAAGCTTATATATTAAAAATATTGCTTTATATGCTATATCAACAAATAAAATAGTGATGTTAATTACATAACAGAACATTGTATAATAGTTTCCGTTCCTACATAAAAATTTAATAATAATTTTCTAATATATAGATATTTTATATTTTAATGGATAAGCTTTAAAAATATATTAAGATATTCAAGAAAGATGAGAATAAAATTTTTTGTAGTTGCATAAATTCATAATCTTTTTCATTCGAATTTCCGAAACAAAAAGATTATAAACTTATACAATTGTTACGAGTTTTCTCTTGGATGTCTTTATATATATATAAACTTAGAGAAATAAAATATAAACTTAGAGAATATATATATATATATATATATTCTCTAAGTTTATATTTTAAATAACAGAAACACAACAAGCTCTTTAAATGCAAAGCAATAAATGAAGAGATAAACATCAAAAAATTAATGAATAATAATAAAATGTTTATTTATATAAATTATTTGAGATCAATTTAAATTAAATACAAACATGTTTCAACTTAACTTAGTTCTTTTTAGTGTTTATAATAAGTAATCAAATGCCATTTTATGAACATCTTCCAAAGGTCGAGAATAATATAAACGGTTGTTCTATAAACTAACATTCGGATGATTTCCGATATGACCCTTTACTTATCCGCTCGTACATATTGATTATAAAAACGCACATTGTAAATTCGAAATTTTATCGTTAAATGCGAACCAATTATTAGAGTTTATAAAATAGCCGTTTATATTATTCTCGACTTTTGCAAAATGTTCACAAAATAACATTTGATTACTTTTTATAAATACTAAAGAGAGCTAAGTTAAACCGAAACATGTTCGTATTTAAGTCAAATTGATCTCAAATAATTTAAACAAATATCTTATTGTTGCTCGCTAATTGGTCATTTACCTCTTGATTTATCTATCAAATTTTAAAGAGTTCTGCATATTTGCAGTAACGCGTTTTAATTTAATAAATACATTGCACCATAACATCACTGTAGTCTTACATCGTAATATTTAAGAGCGAACATTTCAACGTTACCGCAAGCTTGTAGTAACATTTCGCAACTTTCCTGCAATATTACAGTGTAAGCAATGTTTCAGTGTAAAGTTTATGCAATGTTTTTTTTCTGCGCTGTATGGGTATAACCGTAGCGTTGTGCCGTATATTTCAAGATTATGTTTACATAAATTTTTTACGTAAACAAATATGTGATGTTTACACGAATCTTTTTCAAGTAGACAATACAAACATGTAAAATATGCAAACTATTGTAAATGAGATAATACTGAGCACAATACAGAAAAAAATAATTGAGTTTTAAAATTGTTAATATCTCTGATTTTATTGTATTAATATTAAGAATATTTAATATTAATATTTTTGATAAATAATAAAAATATTTTATATTAAAAATTAAAAAGTTAAAGAAAGTAAAGTATTAAATTTTCATTATATTACAATATCCCCCTAATATTGATTATAGTTTAATAAATGATTTTATACATAATTTAGGTAGTTTACACAGTCTACGTGCAATATAGACTCGTAATTTACAAGCTTATTTATCGTCATTTTAACGTCAAAAGGACGTTTTTCGCGACATTTTGACGTTAAAATGACGGCAAATAAGTTTGCCACCTGGAATTTTACGCGTAAAACGCACAACCCTGATTGCAATCAATCGTCGAACGACGAACTCCCGGCGGTCGCCCTAAAAGAAATATCAAAACTGGCGATTGATTGTCACGAGACAACATTTATCGTTCATTGACAACAATTTCGTGAATGGAAATGGCCGAGATGTGTGTGTATGTGTGTGACGTACAGAACACGACCTATCCTGCCGTCGATAAAACCCCTTGATAGTGGCGGCCGGTGGCAGTCCAACGTCGGCCGTCGCTGCGAACGGATATGTTGTCGTCGTCGCCGTTTGCCCGTCGTTTCTCGTTCGCCTCGCGGATAAACGATTGGGAATCGGGAAAAAGCGTGACAAATCTTTCGCCGCGAATGTAAACTCTCGCGGGCACAGTTTCGCTGGACCACACCGTGCTTTTTCCGCGCGCGATCTTTGACGATCGATCCTTAAATTGAAACTGAAACGATCTCCGACGAAAAAAAAAACAAAAAACAAGGCAATGGTGGCCGGTTGAAGGCGTCGCACGTGCGTGCAATGACGTGTGATTTGACAGCGTGTCTCCGCTCGACGTCGTCAGTTTTCTAAATTGGTATTTCCTCAACGTCGCGCGTGATCGAGAGGATCCGAATAGATCGAGAGCGCGAAGCTGATCGCGCAGACACTGAGAGAAATGTTTGGTAAAATCAACCAAAGTTTGGTTGAATAGTGATCAAATGAATTTTATAGTGATAGTTACTGAACATACACTATTGAAAATGGCATTAAATTTAATGTATTTTTAAGTTACACATTAAATTTAATGTACATTAAATTTAATGTATCAATAACTGAAAATCATGTGGATGAAATTAGTGCCCTTTTAGTGCATTTTTGACAACATTAAATTTACATTAAATGTACATTAAATGTTTTTTAATATACCTGCTTGAAATTTCCTTCCGTTACATTACATTAAATTCTGCTGCCGATTTTTAACAGTGTATAGTTGTTTTGACCAAACAATTTGTAGCTTTAACCAAATAATTATTTTCATACAACAAATTACAAAAGGTTTTGTTAAATGTAACTAAGTTTTTGGTACCAGTAACTATAAAATTCATCTTGATCACTATTCTACCAAACGATTTCTCTCAGTGGAGGCTCTACGTGGCTCTGCCGAAAGTCTCCCCGCGGGAAAAAGTGTTCGCGAAGATCGAAGCGCGCGCACTTGACCGTGATTCGCGTCCGCTCTATGTATATTGCAATACCGCGAGCGATATTCTATTCCGCGCGTCCCGACGCGTCTCCGCTTATCTCCGCGAGCGATAAACCGAGGGCTTTCGGCCGACCTGCGCGTATTGCACTGGATGTTGCATGCAACAAAACCGCACGCGATGCACGCCGACGACAGTGGCCGACGTCGTTTATCTCGAGCGCGTTAACGCACTTCGCGTAGTAGTGCGCTGCTCGCCA
>QKQZ01017311.1:0-18132 GCA_003595255.1 Solenopsis fugax | reverse complement strand
CTGATCCGTCTCATCATGTACACGAACCGCAAGCCGGCTTACTATCTGGATCGCGTCTTCAAGCTCACCTGTTCCGAGCTGAGCGGCCGCTTCGCCAGTAACGAATACGTGCAAACGCTAGCCGTGATTCATCCTAAAGAAAAGACGACCGTTCCGCCGCACACGACACCCGGAGAACCGCCCATTGCCAGAATCGTCGAACCGGCACCGGGTCATGCACAGCTCTCGCCGCATCATGCCGATCTAACGGAGGAATACGCTACGGCCGCGCTTCGTGAAGGCGGCAGAACCATCGGCGGCACTGGCGGTAGCCATGCCGTAACCATCGTTGCCGCCGCTTGCATCGGCTTCCTGCTGCTGATGGCTGTGGTGGGTGCTGCGCGGGTTCGCGGAGCGGCCAAACGACGACGATCCGCCGGTGACGAGCTCGCCGCCGAGACGGAGATGGCCTGGGACGACTCGGCTCTCGCCATCACCGTGAATCCGATGGACAGGTTGACGGAACACGACCAGCATCACCAGAGCCAGCGGGATGAGGACGTGGACGACTCCGGCAGCTCCGATTCCGAGGACGGTTCGTTCCGGGACGATGACCTCGACAGCTCCGACTGCGAGAACGATTGCGATCTCAGCAACGGCCGACACCGCCGTCACAACTCGCCGCACGATCTGGAATGGGATCATCGTGATGTTTAAATCACCCTACTATCTTTACACTGAGCATTCACACATCTCTCTTTCTTCGCATGACATTGAGAGGAGTACTGGCAGCGTGCCACTTTCCACAAAATTCCTCCATCGTATATCGTTTCCTCTCATCGCGCCCGCATGATGCTTGACGAGCACGTCTTGGAAGTATATCTCGCGACCAAGATTCCTCGCGCAGCTCTATCGGCGGCTACGCGAATTTAATCTGCGGCAGTAAAGAGTTTCGAATTATCGTGTACCAAACGTCTCTCGTCGAACGCGACTTGCGTCCGAGAGATCGGTTTCTCGAAGTTCTCTCCCTTTGCATCAGATATCACGAACGCGTCGTTAAGGGATTAGAACATTTATTACTTTCGAATCTCCAGTATATAGAGTAATAAGGTTTAACGTTCTAAGTCGCTCCACACACCGCTCGATCGAGTCTCTAAACGATTATTATTCCCTCTTTACTGCGCGAGAGTGTTATCGTATTATCCGTCCCCCCTTCTTATCCTCTCTCATAGATGACGTTGGTATAATCGATGAGGTAACGATATAAAATGGCATTCGGTCAGTACTCGTCTTAAGCGTCAGGAAAAACCTGTAAGAGTGCGGGACGCTTTATCGAATATAGTTAAAACTCTTTCTACCTACGAACACACGTCGCTGATGTTTGGTAGAATCGGAGATACACGCAAGAGATACTTAAAATCCCGCCAGGAAAATATTTCCGACGGGAATATTTACGGCAGTTATTAATTTATATTCTTGACTCATCATTGGTAGTAGTAGGACAAGGGAATTCTTTTTTTTTTTATACTCCTAACTCCAGCTTTCCTTCTTTTTACTTTATATACGGTTATCGCTATTTTATTATTACTAATCGCTGCGACTATATCCAGTCACTTTATCAAAAGTTGTTATTATTATTATTATTATTTCTATTATTATTACTGTAGGCAGGACGGCCCGGTAGCGTAGTTTTAAATGCGAAACAATGCTGAGCCGACTCTATATTCTTCCTCGTCTTCTCGACTAAACTTTCTTATCTAAGGTCCATTTGATCTCATGAATGTAATTCTCTCGCAATAATCGTGTCTTTCGTATTTTTGATCAAAAGCGCTCGCGGTACGAGCTGACTCTAATAGACCGGCGGCGAAACGCGCGTGGTAGGTACGAAGATAAGCTGAAAGCTATTCGCGCTTCGGTGTAGCACGTGAATCGGGCTGAGCCTGGGCCATACGATGCTTGCCCAATTTTACACTTTAATTTTTAAGTCGTTACGCCTTCGATCATTTCCTTTGTTTTTGCACGATGTTCCTTCCTGATCGATCTGCAGAAGATGAGTAAGGACATTGCCACGCATCTTATGCTAGTGCTTCAACATTTATGATAATCGGTATAGGCATCATATCCATGTATGATGCGTAAGCGTGACACATACCGCTGAAGCTGCGCGTTTGAAAAGCGACTGTTTCGCCGTTAGTGTGTGAACGCTTAGAGAAACATGAAATTCGACAAGGGGAATGTTTATCTGCACGCTAGCAGACGCTTCACGCGTCACGTAATTTCCTCTGGTATAAATATTCATTTCTAATTAATTAAAATTACGCGACACGTGAAGGATCGGCTTAGGGGCGGATTATTTCGCTCTTCGCCCGAGGTTGTCTTAGTTTTCCTATAAGCGTTTAACGAATTAACGGCATTTAACCGGTACACGGTTTATGTGCGCGCGACACGCACGTGCTCTACATATACATACATGAGCGTCCATTCATTATTCCGTGGCGAGAGTCTCGTCTCGAGTAGCAGACGATTATTCTAAAATAATGCGCAGCGCGGCTAGAGAAGCCATCGGGCGTGCTTCTCCCGTTAATTTCGCCGACCCAAGACGTGTCGTATCGTGCAATCGCTCTTTTCACAGAGAGAAAACCGATGCTTTTACGTGCCTTTTAAGCAAGTAATACGTTGAATTCGTGTATTATATGCTTTACACCGAAAAAAATTGTTTTCTTGAAATAAGGAAACTATATTACCTTGCAAGTCCTCTTAATGTGGATGGGAATATATTCTTCTCGAATATCCTTTGAAACTAAGAATATATTCCTAACGAACTGAACAGTGACATTCTATACGGATCATGTTTCATTTGCGGTTTTGCAACAATAATTATATCATTATAATTTAACATAGCCAGTGCAGTGTAGTTTGATACTCAATGCCTTAAACATCGTGATATTTAAATGGCTGGAGCTAACTTAATTGTCTTATGCCCCCTCTTTCTTCACACCTCCCGATAACTATCTTCCAGATAAAGATATTCATCAATTAACTAAAAATTCGTTTTCTTCATTAAGTAAAACCTCTAATTACATATCTAATTAGCTATTCTTCATACTATCTTTCGATACAAAATGTATTGGAATTTTATTGGAAATTAACATATTTTTTGGAAGATATCTCACGAATAAAGTTATCTAGAGGTGAAGAAATTGGGCATTAGACAACATGCATATTTTAAACATCAAGATATTTACAATTTTTATTAAATTGTTTTTATATTTAATCTTCATGATTAATCAGTAAATAAAAAAACGGTGCGTGTTTCAATAAAGATCGATATTTTAAAATTACATTTCCTTTCCCAGCAAACACAGAATATTGCAGCAATGTTGCAATGTTGCTGCAATGTTGCTGCAATATTCTGTGTTTGCTGGGTTCACTTTTGTGGAAAATTAGTCCTAGAATAAATCGTGTAAAATTTCATCTTACTTATATCTATATTCTTATACAAATCAAGAACATATATGTATCTTCTAATCTTTAGAAGAATTCCCTTTGAAGTTGAAAAATTCTTTTGATACCTATTTCAGAAGATTACTATAAAAATAAGAGGGAAATTCTTCAGTCGAGAATACAATTTTTCCGGTGTAACAGCGAATCTCAGGCCGCGTTTTCTTCTTTCTTTTCTATTCCCTTTTCGTCGCAGCATCCCGTTCGCCCTGTGTTGTATTGTTATTAGGAACTTCTTGCGTATATCGTGACTCTCCCGAGTGCACGGTAAAGCCGCGGTCCGCGACCGCCGGGTCCTCGGCGCGGTTTTAGCTCCTTTATCGCCGCCCGAAATCGCGTCGTAGCGAAAACTTCCGGTTGTATTTTAGACGTTTATGGCTGTTAGTTAAGGATCGGACGCGCCGGGCGTCGTTTCCGGGCGACGCGCCGTCGTCCGGTGGGCTGTCACGGGTTTTGGCGTACAATACCTGTCGATGGTCCCGTGTCGGAAAACGCGTCACACACGTGCAATGATCCCGTCGTAGGGTACATTAAACTCTCTCTCTCTCTCTCTCTTTCTCTCTCGCTCGCTCCCTCGTCGAAATGGTGGACACGACGGCTGCGCATCCGTGATCGCCGCGAAATAATGAACGTGATCCTCGTGTACGTGTGTGTGTCTCTGTGTAGGCGTAAATCTAGAATTATACCGAATCGTTCGAATGCGGAGGCACCATCAGTACCGAAGAACTCGTACGTACGGATATATCTATATTTCATATAGGGAACTATAATGAACAATTTATTTTTCCAATGAGCATATCATATCATTTTTATAAGGGATTCGTCGGAAATCGTTCTTTGGGAAGCTTGCCGCTTCGTCAAACGGGCGGTCCGCGATCGCGAAACGTCGCGACTTCGTAAGGGTTTCTTTCTCGTTCTCGGGGGATAGGTTCCTTTTTTTTTTCCCATCTCTCCGTTCCCGAGGAGGGTTACCAATTGTACATCGCACCCTCTCTTACGCATTTCTCCGACTCGCGCGAAAGCAGATACTTCGATCGAGAAATTCGGACTGCTCCAAACGAGAAAGCGGAGTTCGACGACTACCGGAAAGAAAGGAAGAAAAAAAAAAAATAGAAAGACAGACGTGCATGATCGTTTATCTGTTCCTTATGACACCAGAGATCGCATATATACACTTATATATACGTAAAACACCGGTGTGTACGCTTGCTTTTCTACTGTCTTTCCTTTCCTCTAGTGTTTCCTCCTAACGCGATTTTATTACATTGCATTTACGCGAATCTTATAAACGTAACGTAAAATCTCGTATTTTATAAAGACCGTGTGGCAACACGGTGAGGAGGTAATCAACAAAATTAACCGAACTCGCGACCGACCTCCGCGTGGAGGTCCTCGCAGGATCGGAGCCGTGAAAGGATCTGGCCTTCATGAGTGTGTCTAAATTAGCTTACGTAAATGTGTACACACGCGTTTGTATGCTTAATCCTCGAGCATAAGTGCACGGTGAATTATACAGTTCGGGAGATATTTGGGATTCCTATTTCGTTTGCTCGTCGTAACACGCGACATCGTAAATAAACGATAAACTTGCGACCTGCGCCATCGAGCGCATCCACGCGATGTCGGCGTAAACGAAGTCAGAAAGAGCGCGTGAAAATCGGTGGGAAAAGGGTATCTCGCAGAAAGTAATTTTGCCCGACGACCGTACACGCATAGAGCGTCCCCTTATTTACGCGTAGCAGTTCCTCGTTGGTCTCGACATCGTCACCCTTCTCTATTCTTACCGCCTGGAAGATTCACCCACTCGAAACTTCCCCAGATAGCAGAGAAAATCTGAAAAAGAAAAATATTCTCTTTGAATTCGCGAATTATGAATTCCTTTTCTATTTCATTACTGTTCTAAAAAGAGTTCAAAAACAATTTGCTTCTACGTCACCTCTTCATTCGAGCTCTTTTTCAGATAAAACAGGGGTTTTTTACATGCTCTATGAGAATTCGCAATAAAGGAGATTCTTTTTGAGTTCGTTTCGCGAATAGATTATGCTGATTCAAAAAACTGAAAAAGATGATTCTTTTTGAATTCGCGATAATCACCTGTACTATAGTATTTCTCGCTTCTCAGTCGACACAGTTATGTATTCACTATGTAATAGCTAGAAGTTTCGTTATCGCATTTTACATATCGTGAAAGTTGCAGCAATGTTGTAGTTATATTATAATTTCTCCCTTTTCCAAAAGTAATGACGATGGTACATTTATACCATCTTATTATAATTAACTACTTTTTTGTATAACGTCCAAGTTCCAATGTTTAAGTTCTATGTATTGAAGCATCGCAATACTTGTTATGTAAATAATATGTAGCATTAGCACATTTACATTATATAAAAGAAAGCAATAGATACAAGTAATTATCATATAAATATCACGAAATATTTGTTATATAATGTATAACAAATTCCCAAATTACATTTAACAGTTATAAATTGTGTCGACTGGGTTCCTTTCTGTAAAAAGAAGAAATTTGTTTATGTGAGAAATACCTTTTTAATCTCGACGCATAAACGGTTCGAAATCAACACGTGGCTTAAGTTACGTAAAGCTCGAGCTGCCTTCCGTGTGTACGTGATTTAATATTATGCAAGAGAAAAAAATATATATGTAGCGATAAGATGATCCATCAACCGAACGCGGTGAAATAAGGGGCGGCCATGCGCTTGCGAACAACTCTTTCGTTATTCCGGAGCGAGATATTGGGGAGGCCAAAAGTCTCTCTCGACCGAGAAATCAATGAGATCAATGAAACGAGAAGCGATTCGCAACACACGTGAACCTAATCGGGGTGCGCGCATCCGCTCTAAAGATGTACTTAATCATTTAAAACGGGAAATGAAGAAACTGCGCAGAGAACAAAACCAACTAGATAATACTATTATATAATATATACATAAAAAAAAAATATATCTAAGCTGTTTGCAAATGATGACGATGTAAAGGGGTAAAGAGGGAAGAGTAAAGGAAAGGAGGGAAAAAAAATAAAATATGAATTTGTAATGTACCATTGTATTTTGTAGGCAGCTAGAGCGTGTACGTATACATATGCACAGATACCCCCGTGTATGTATGTATGTATGTTTACGTATATAAATATACATACTCCTCCCCCATCTTCGTCTCACCTAATACACATACACGCATACACATATATAAGGTGCCGTTCGCCCGTAACGGCCAGAGGAAAAATATTTTGGATCTTTAAGGGAAGAACGAGAGAGCTCGGAAAAGTCGGAGTGCTGTAACACGTCAAATCTTATCTTCCGAATTTCCGAGGGGAGGACTTCCTCTCGTCTATCACGACGAGGCGAGGGGCATTCTCTTCAGCGCATATTACACGCCCGCCGCCACCGACGCGTATCGACTTTTACACACACACACACATCACATCACACATCTCTCACACACACATACACACGTATTCCGATGTGACGACAGTGAAAAACGTGCATGTATAAACGCGCGATCACGCGCGCGTGTAAATCGAGAAATTATAACGCTTCGCGGAGCGAACGCTCGTGTTGCTATTCGTTTTCAAGCTTGCCATTTCCTTTCGAGGCGTCCCGAATGAGAAATGTAAAAGGGTCAGGCGTTAGTCTTGCGGATGCGGATCGCCGCAAGATTCGGCAATGCGGAAAAATTTTTTCCCCACGCGAACGGCATTTCTATCGAGCTTTTTCGAGCTCGCGTACCGTCGCGCGATTACGAGAGCATCCCGATATGTAATTGCACTGATAATTTTCAGTAGAACGAATTCAAATTGAAAAGCAGGAAGTTCATTAATGAGATTGCCGTGTACATTTCGAGTAATTCATTTTTCCATATTCCGCCCGGTGATATTGGAATCGAATAAGCTGAAAAATGCATCCAAGCCATAAAAAAACATGTAGAGCGTGTTTAATGCATTACGTATTTCTCATAAAATACCGAGCGATCGCTCCAGGATCTCGTTGTTATTTCACGTTATATGCGACACTCTCTGAAAAAAAAGTACGTGAAGAGAAAAAAAGTAGCACGTAGTAACGACACAGATCGGATGTTAACAATGAAAGAAAAGTAAATTGCGCGATGACGGTGTAATGAGTGAAATAATCAACTACTGATTAGCTAGGCCGTAACGCGGAATATCGTTACGTGCCGACTAAATTCCCTCCCATCGCAGATTGATTGTGTGTTAACTAATAAGATTAAGTAACGGTATAGTATATTACAGTTAAGGAATTTAATTATTATGAATAAATAAAAAATAATTAAAAGAAAAAAAAATACCTATCTGTACGCTAAGCACACACGTTTCGAGCCGTAACGTGACGTATGGCTAAGGGCAATGTTTATGACTTTAAACGAGTCTTTAATTTTAACGTGACACACTGAGTTACTCGGCGCGTCTGCACCGCGACGCACAGAAAACGTCAAATTATCTTGTTAACTCTGCAAACTGAAAGATCGTTCAAGACAAAAAAAAATGAGAAGTATATTAGCAATAGTATATTAATTATACACAGACAGGTACACGACACAAAAATCACGCGCGGCCGCATATACACGCTGCACAGGCTAGGAAAAATGAAATACTATCTATAACGACATTATAAATAACATTAAGACGTCAACTGTATTTGTTTAATAAAGATGTACATTCGACATGTGCGAATGGACCATTGCATTAGTCGGCAGGTCACCGTAATTAATAAATTATCTACTGATTTGTGATAAGAACTTCAGTGGAAGATCGACTACACTTCTCGAGTATCTTTAAATAGATTATTCTCGCGTGCGTTATGCGACGTTAAATGGCCTGCCGGTTAAAAATGGACATTGGATTATTTCCATTCTCTTCCACATCGCCCTTTCATACTTGTCCTAGAATCCCATTTCCGTGAATCTTACGTTAAACGGGTGTTTGAAGAAGCGAAACGAGGTATTTATAAATATCAAAGTTTTTATTGATGTATATATTAAATAAAAATTATATTTGCACATATACAGCATGAATAACAGAACTATACAAATATTTTATGCTGCGACGTTTTAAATTAAACGAATAGGCACTCAATTTTCTCGATAAATATTTACAAATATATCGCAGAGATTGAAAACAAAATTGCACGCTACTTTGATTAGGCTATTAGATATAATTCACTAAAGCCTCTATAATTTTACGTTTTTTTGCATTAAAGAATACTTTGAAATGGTGTACATTTTAGTACGAGGTTATAAGAAAATTTAATTTCGAAGTTATACAGGCATTTGTAAATTATATTATTCATGGAGATTGTAACTTCTCATGCATATATTAGTAGATATCTTTAATAACGCAAAATTATATTACCTTCGTAATAGCGTTCGTAATGTGAAATATTACAATAACTTTAACCAGTCCCAGTCGAGATGCAGTAATTGCATTTATTTTGGCGTGTAGTATATATATCATTGATATATGATCATAACAAAGTTGCAGAAAAGTTACAAAATCTGATTTTTCAGGATATAAAATACCTGTTATTAGTCTCTTATAGTACTTCATGAAATATAACGTGAAAATGAAACAGTGATATTTAATTTAAATTTTCATTTGTTTTCGCTTTCATAATATTAAAAAGATTTCATAATACTATAAGAAGAAATTACGTGACAAAAAAAGAGGTTCATTTTAGATAATGTATCCTCATTATAAAAGGTATACTTCATCATACAATGATGTCATATCTGATGCCATGCATTACACTCTCTTTACTGTATACATTTTTCATTTTTCTTTTAGTTCTCAAAATTTGCATCTTCGTCTATTCCAAAGAAAATATTGCTTTTAGTTTTGACAAATTTCTATTGTGTAATTATAGTTTCATATACCTGTGGTTGTTTCGAATATTTATAACAGAATGCACCCCTCATCTCAATATCAGCAAACAATGATAGTCGCTTCGCCGTTATTAGGAGAAAATAATTTTATATTCTCCGCATTCCAATGTAGTAACGCTCCTTGACAAACTACACTCCATACATACGGAATAAAAAACTCTTCTGGTTGTTCTTCTTCTACATACTTGAACTTTAATTCTGGAAATTTCTATAAATAAGTGTATATGTATAATTAAAATTCTCATAATAAGTGTAAATAGATCATAATAATCTGTAACAATTTCTACATACTCTTAAACGATCTCTTGGCCACTCTAATGTTCCTTGTCGTATAGTGGCTAATACTTGACTAACACCTAATTGTGATTGATCCTTTTGTTCCAATTTATAAGAGAAAAAATTAATTACCTAAAAATATGTTTCAGAAAATGTCGATTATCACATATTGATTGAAAGTATAATAGAATGAAGTATGAAAGTATGTGTTACAATTATTCTTAATTTAAAAGTGAAAACTTACAGAATCAATATTTTGTACAATATCTTGGAAAGCAGAATGTGTCCTAAATGGTTGAAAGACATCCTTTTTATATAATAAAGTATAAATTAAATTCGGATTGTGTGCGAGCCTATGGGTTAAACAACTATTTATAATTTCTAGCACCATCCGTAAGACTTCCTCAAGTATAGTCAAGTCTTGAATCTGAAAAAAATACATGTTTTACTTAATAAATATCAAACGGAATGTAATTCATTTCTGTATTTCATATATCTTACCAAATCTTCGTTTGTAATAGTGGAAACAGTGGAAGCATTAGAAACTTTTCCAGTATTACTAACTGTTACATTAATAGTTGTATCATTAGTCGTACTACGAACGATGCTATCTTTGGAAGGGAGAGTTGTCATCTGTGTTTGCTCTAAAATTCTCGCTTCTAATCGCGTATGCTTTTTTGCAAGAGTTTCAAATAAACTTAACAATCTCTGACTAACGTAAGGGTGTAAGGATGTGAATTGGGCAGACATGTTTGCTAGAGCTGCCAGACAGTTTGTATGAAGATATTTGTCCTAATAACGATAAGAAGAATATTATTGCGATTTGTAAATGTACAGATTTATATCAATAAAAAATATACTTACTCTCATTTTAAACATATTATATTGTATCGTGCGAATCACAACAAGTATTAAAAGACCACCTAATGATATTTCGCTTATGGACCTCTCAGTGTACCATGTTACACCTTTAAGCATCTTGAAAAAAAAATAACGTAATTATTACAATCGTTATTTTGATCATAACAGAATATTTTGTAAAATATTGGTACTTACAATTTCATGTATTCGTTTATTAAACGTTTCATCCTCGCTTAAAATTAATAAGATGATAAGGGACATATAAATATGATGGGATGTGTTGTTTGGCGCATGATATAATATTTGTAATATCGGAGTCACCTGTAAACGTACACGTTTCAACGGTAAGGTCATTGATATTAAATATAATTAAAGTCAAAAAGAAAAATATTAAATTTAACAACACTTACCAATAATTGTATATCAGGTCTTCTCATTATGTCATGTTTTACACTTGAATTTCTATGTAATAGCATGTACAGTAAAAGCGTGACCTCATCTGTATTTGGTATCTTACAAATGGTGTTGTATAATTTATTTAGATTAAACTTGAAGGTCTCAGCTGCTTTTCCTTGCGATATAGTATGGTCTTCTGCAACAAAAAATATATTGTTATTCGATATGTGCAATATTAATGTTTATATCTCAGAACATTCGTAATGAAATATTAGATCAGTTCAATGTTTACCTTGCATATCTATAAAAGAGAAAAGCGCGTCCCTATATGGATTCTGCGTGGCGGTACAATGATTCGACAGAACCAATAGAAGTAATAGTGATTGACTGGCGAGCGGAGTTTCTGTATCGCGTTTTTTCTCTTCTTCCTCAGCTGTGCCGTTATGTGCAACCTGTATATTCTTCGAACTACTGCCTATGCCCATTCTTATCACATTCCATAACCCGGCTGAAACGATGCTTTATATTAACGCTTCGTAAAATGGATCGACCGCGTTTTGTGAAATTGTCATATTTACCGGCAATACTGAATACAATACTACCCCCGGACTGCTGCGTCAGTAATCCAGGAGGGGCATGTTCTTGTTGAACAAAATTGTGCAACAGCGTACACACCATGGCAGGTGCATGTTGGTTCAGATGCGCGTGCATCGCTATCCTATATACTGTGCTGTACTCGGCCGCAGTTTGAGAAAATAATTGTACCGAGAGCAGCACGAGTAAACAATTAATCGCCTCCAGGTGAACAACATATGTAAATTCACTAAAAAAAATATAGATACATTTGCAATGCATACAGTATGGATTTTTAAAAATACATATTGCATTCCTGCAAATAACACAAATAAAAAATATAAATACTAATTGAAGAAGATTCAATATCGAATCGAAACGTCTGCGCTTTTTATATACTTTATATACTTTTAGCATTGAAGAAACGCTCTTCAATCACCATATTTAATAAAGTCAGTTAATTCGTACATACAAATCCTGTACCGACTCTTATTGGTAATCCTTTTTTAAATTTATTAAATTTATTTTGTAGAACCTTTGATTAAATTACTAAATTCAAAAACATAAAATTCAGGAGAGAGAAAAGAAAATTACATATTTAAAAATTAATTATTTTTGACAATATAAACATAACTTGAAGCTAATCACTAATTGTTTGTTTTAAGAAGTAATGTAGATATTAATTTTGTTATATTAAATCTAAAAATTAACTCTATTCTGATTTATGTTATTTTACCTGTTTCATTTAAATTCAACTTGTACTACTCTTTTTGATTGAATATCGATTTAGAATACAATAAACAAAACGTAAAATTTAAAAAATTTTGACATGTGTCATCTTTTTTGCAGAGATATGATAACTATAGAATATATTTTTTATTATCTTACCATAAAGGTACATCCATAATAAGTTCTATCAGTGCTTCAATAAAATATGCCAATCTATAAGCAGGGAGCGCTTCGTTTGTCGTTTGTGGTGCTTCAATGTGATTCAGCATCTGTTCCTCACCAACTATCTCAATGAGATACTTTAAAATACACCTCACAGCAAACAACGCATTGTACGTTTGCCATGCTGATATTATACTATAAATTAATATTACATATCATTTTAGAGACAAAACAAAAATTTCAAATTTATTTAATGTTGTGCGAAGCAACGTATGCTTACTTTTGATTTTGTACAGGCGCTAACAGCTCATTGATGCGTATCAGAGCTATTTGTATTAAAGTACCAAAGTTGCCAGTAACCAAATTATTGACCAGCAACTGCTGGCACGACGAGTCTAACCGAGAATCCAATTCTATCTGATCGTTCCTCGTGATGGGCGGTCGTATGTTGTAAGAGAGAAATGTACTCCAAAATGGATCGTTTGCAGGTATACTCTGTTTCCCACAGAACCTTCCCAGGTGCACATTCTTGGAGAGATCTTCATAGCGACTCGGCGTTGCACCCATTGCCCCTGTTGATCTTCTGAAAATGAAAGAGGTAATGGCTAGCATATTAAGCTTATCAGCACGTCAGCAAATGCACTGGAGATTTAATAAAATCAGTTAATTTGCATCAAAGATTGTAAACTGAAGCTTAGAATTTTTATCAATAATGTTAATTTTAATCAGTTTCGTTCTAACAGGTTGAATTCTAATCTCTAATTCGCAATCCTGAATTTTCAATACACAATCTGATATCTTTGAGAGAATCTGTCCCCTATGTTACATGCGTATGTGTATGAAATTTTATTTACATGCATGTATAACAAAACTGATGACGTGATATTGAATATTAAACGACTGGCTTTCTACCGATTAAAAAAGAATACTCTTCACATCCAGACGGCGATGTAAATACGAAAATTGCTCTTTTTGTGAAAATAGCACAATCGAAGGTACATTGACATGCATTGACAGCTCGACTCGACGGCGACTAAACACGAATGATTCGGCGCGTACAATCGACCGTAAATATTCTAATATTCGTCCAGCGCGCGATCGTACTCCGACGTAACAGCTCTTATCACGAGCTTTTTTTTATTACAAGCGAACAGTTATCTCGCGTAAGCGTAAATGCCGCGACGGGACGGAGCTAATAACCTTCGAAAGTCGCTCGGCACATCGAGAAAACGTTGCTTGGTTACCTCGACGTTTTAACCCGTTACATCGGCGGTAATTCGTAACCGCGAATTCTTATCACTTCGACGCGTCCCACGCAGCAAAACAAATGTCACTTACAAAATTACTGATCGGCTGACTCAACATAACATAATGCATGGACACTGAAAAGTTCCACACTGGCAGACTAGCTGTATCGGTACGGTTGGTCACTGTTGGTTACCTTCGTCAACGGAGCGAAACTGCCGTATCGGCTGGTAAAAGCGCGCGAACCAGGATCGTGTTACGCGGATATTTCCTCATAATATAAATACGCTTACTCTAGCGAATGCAAAATAATCGTCATAAAAGACAACGTATATCGTTTATGGCTTGATAATGTTGCGGAAAATGCATGAACGCTAAGCTAAGTGCGGGACAATGTCGCCGCGGTGGCGCGAACGCGGCGTCAATCTTGTTGCGTGAAGTTGACCGTGCGGAGTCGAAGCCGTCGCCTTCAGCTGCATTCACGTTTCATTTACAGAACGCGGCGGACGGGGGACGGACCGGCTCCGGAACGGAGGCGTTATCGCGGCTCGTTTAAAGCAGGTGAGTGAAACCTCGCATTAATAGTTATTGCCAATTTAATCATTGCGTAACGTAGATTCGATGCTCGTACGTTACGAGGCCGCGGCGCGAGCGCGGCGTCGAGCTTGACGCGTAAAGTTCACCGTGCGGGAACGAAGCCGGCTCGCCATCTTAATGCGCATTCACGTCTGATTACAGAGCACGGCGTACGCGATGCAGGCCGGATTCGAGCGAGAATGAGTGGCGTTGCAAACTCATTAAATAAGTAAGCGGAATCTAATGTCGCATAAAAATTCGGTGCGTGCATATCGATCCGATCGAAAACGCGCATTCCGTAATAATTATTGCCGAAAAAATGTATCTCGCGAATAATTGACAAATTATTCAAAACGACGAGCATACTATCGTATATTGCGAGTGACGCAAGCGGATACTTCCTCATAATATTAATATGTTTACTTTATCGAATGCGAAATAATCGTCATGAAAGACAAGTTTGCTGCTCGATAATATTTCGTGGAAAATGCGTGAATGCTAAGTTGAGTGCATGGTAGCGTCGCCGTGGTGGCGCGGACGCGGCGTCAGTCTTGTCGCGTGAAGTTGATCGCGCGGAGACGAAGCCAGCCTTCTTGTCGTCTGCAGTTACATTCACGTTTCATTTACAGAACGCAACCAAACGCAACGGAGGCGGACGGACCGGCTCCAGAGCGGAGGCGTTATCGCAGCTCGTTTATTAACAGGTGAACGAAACCTCGCATTAATAGTTATTGCCAAGTTAATCATCGCGTAACGTAGATTCGATGCTCGTATGTAACGCGGCAGCGGCGCGAGCGCGGCGTCGATCTTGACGCGCAAAGTTGACCGTGCGTGCGGAAACGAAGCCGGCTCGCCATATTGACTCGTATTCATGTCTGATTGCATGCAGAACACGGCGGATACAGGATGGATCGGAGCGAGCGGTGTCGCGCTCGTTTAGCTACAGGTAGCGAAATCAATCTCAACCTCGATCGCGTCAATATTATCAATTTAACCGTCGCGTAATACAAATTCTGTACTCATAGCGGTGATTCGTACAAACGCGTATTTCGCGACAATTACTCGGTCGAAGGTATATCGCGTTACCTGTTGACAACGACGTTATATATATTATCGGATTGCAAGTAACGCGCGCGGATGTTATAATATTAATATGCTTCTAACGTATAATACGAAATAATAATCGTCATAAAAGACAACGTACATTTGTTGCTTGAGACGCGGACAGGTGCATGAATGTGAAGTTGAGAGCAGGATGTGTAGCGTCACTACGTCACAAGTGCGGCGTCGCTATGAAGTTGTCCGCGCGGGAAATGAAACCGTTTCGTTTATTTAATTCCATTTACTTTTTATTTGCAGAACGCGGCGTACGCAGAAAGGATCAACTCTGGATCGAGTGGCGTTACAATTTATCTAATTGGCAAGCAAAATTTACGTTAACAATTTATATTTTAACAACACCTAATTATCGCATAAAACATAGATTCGGTACTCTGATGGTTTGCGACATATAGTAAGCCATTTTACTTTAATAATATGAAAAAAAATTGTCTCAAAAAAATTACGAATTTAAATAAATAAAATTATGTCTATAATTTAATAGTAATTCCACGAATTAAAATTATGGACATAATAAAAATACGGAATTATTTTTATATCGATATATTTTATAATTTTAATTCATGGATTTATTATTACGTTGTGACAAAGTTTTAATTCGACGAATTATTATTATGCCTTTATTAGTATTTCACTTGTCTCATTATTATTATGCCTTGACATAATATTAATTCACTTTTATTATGGTGACATAATAAAAATTCGATGAATTAAAATTATGTCAAGGCATAAAATAATAATTCGTCAAATTAAAATTATGTCGCGACGTAATTATAATTCCATGAATAAAAATTATCTATCGATATAAAAATAATTCCGTATTTTTATCATGTCGCGTCCATAATTTTAATTCGTGAAATTACTATTATGTCCGGACATAATTTTAATTATTTAATTAAACTTATAATTCTTTTGAGACAATTATTTTTTCAAACATTTATATTAGAGAACATTTCTTTCATACTATTAAAACATAAAATGGCTTGCCATAATAAACAATAGGAATCAGAAAAAAATATTGTTACACTCGCGGATCGATCAATAACTTATAATACTTATTTTTAAATTTCCTATTTTTAGAGTTGAAATTTAATAAAAATAAACATCTCTATCATAGAAAAATTATTGCAATAGTTAGCTCATCGTCAAATCAAATCTGATGAAATAAATAAACAACAAATAGAAAAAAACAAGTTTAATTGAAAAAATCTGAGATTTTTAAAATATGAAGCTTTTATAGATTCACTAAAAAAAAATTAGTGTCGGACATTCATACACTATATATATGTAAAATAAAAATAAATTATCTTTTGATAAATAAAATAAGTTATTTTTTGATAAAAAAAAGTTTATTATAAGAATTTGACATAAATTTTCTTCAGTTTTTACCTAAATATTTATTCAAGATTAAATATTTTATAAATTAGCCAAAAAAATATTATGTATGTCTACAAAAATTTTTAAAATTTTGTGACTAACTAGAAGCATTGTCCTTTTTTTATTATAACGTTATAGATTTTGCATCAAATTTATTTTACATGCTAGTATAACATACTATTACACATATCAGTATAAATACATAATTTTTACTATTCCAAGGTGCCAATTTTATCATAAATTGTTATAGTTTATCTATCTAGTTGACAAAATATAAAGCATAATAATATGACGTGAAATCCTTTTTTTTCATGAAAGAGAGATTCTTTAAATTATATCAATGCTTATATTAAAATTTCCATGTCAATAAGAATATTTCATATTTAATTAATATTTATTATTTGTTCAATAGATATTAGTGGAAGTAATTTTCAAAGATATATCATTTGAATACAAAAAAAATATTAATCCTGACATATAAAGTTATAAAAAAATAGATATTATCATGCAATAAAATGAAAACACTACATTAATGCATAAAAATTTATCATTTTTTATAAATCACACGTCATTAGTATAAAAAATTCTCATACGAGTCCTGAAATTCATAACAAATTCGTTTCAGGTCAGAATCATGTAAATACATTGATNAATCATGTAACTACATTGATCAAGATTGAATTGAAAAAAATATAAAGCTTTAATACACGGTATTATAAAATATAGGTATATATTGAAAACGCAGGAATAAAAAAATTAAAGAAAGAATATATGATATGCTCACACCATTTTAGCTCGATGAATAATTAAAAAAAAGAAATACAATTTAAAATTTTATAAAAGTTTATACTCGAAATTTAAAGTTATGTTTCAGTCGAAATATAATAACAATTCCATGAATTTGAATTATGACGGGATATAATAATAATTCCGAATTATTATTATGTAGTGACATAATTTTAATTGAATAAATCATAATCAGATCATTTTTCTGTAAGCAAGATTCTAAAATTTTTTTGGAAGATTTTATAACCTTGAGAAGACAGAATTTGTTTAAATAAAGAATATTTTTTCTTCATGAAAGAAATTATGTCTGTATATAAATTCTACCAAGNAAACGTTCAGATTGTAATTTACCAGAATCCTATTGTAAGAACCATAAATTCTGCTTCTGGTTTCAGAAACTCTCAATCATACAATGTTTGTTAGATCCTTCCAAAAAGATTTTATATTAATCGCTCATACATGAAATAATAAATTGTTGATGTGCGTGCTTGGGTAGTAACTAGTTAAATTGTTAGAAATTAATAATAAAATTGGAAAGTTGATAAATTTTAAATTAATTAAGTTAATTTGAACATTTAATTTTTAACTTCAAATAATTATTTTTAAAACACAAAACTTTAACTTATTAGTTTTGCG
>QKQZ01017309.1:0-12323 GCA_003595255.1 Solenopsis fugax | reverse complement strand
TTTTGCGCACCACTAACCGCGCTTGACTCGTATTTGCCCTCCTTTTACACTTGTCATATTTACGAATATTTAAAGTCTGTTTAGCAGGTTCATTATTGAAATGGTTTTTTCTATACATGTCACCATTCTCGGTAGTTATTTCGCCGAAAAGAAAAGGTTTATTTTCTTCAAGGAGTGATTTCATCCCCTGAAGCTGTAATTTGGTACGAACAAAAAATAATTTTGTGAACTATTCTACTTGCACACAATATTTTTAAGTTTACTGAATTTTCGAGTTGCCTAACATTCGTCAATAAAATACATTGACCATTGCGATCAGGTGTTCTAAAGTCAAAATTAAATAAACGATATTTTGTAAAAATAATAATTTCTCACTTCATAACTCGTTTTTAATTGTTGAAAGTATTATGTACATACTTTAACATCGCCAAAAATATTTGACTGATTTCAGCAGTCGAGTTCAAAAAACTCATTATTATTTTACTATTTCAATTATTATTATTATTAAAGAAAACTCTCATTTTAATATTCATTGTACTATACTGATTTGCCTTCAACGCTCTTTCGCGTAATACGCGATTAGCGAAATGTATGAGACGAATCCGTTCCAGCGCAGAAGAATCGAGCACACGAACAGATACGTATAGAGTGCATATATAAGGAATTCGATATTATTTTTAAAAAATGGTACATCGGAAAGACACTTTATTATATATGGTTGGATTCGTATAAAAATAAGCTTTAATTCTGTCATTAAAATATTTAAAAATTATAAAAAGCAAATGTAAAGTGGTGGGGGAAATATAAAAAATAATTTAAAAAAAAAAATTTTTTATTATTTTTATAAACTACTCTTCGAGCCATTCAACTTTTATTTAGAACATTTTTTTCTATCTCTTATAGTTTCGACGATATTCACTTGGAAAGAAAAAAACCGATTTTTTTCAAAAGAGTGTTTCACCTCCTTAAACTGAAATTGGGCACGAACAAAAAATATTTTTGTGTTATGGATGAACTCCTCTATATGTACACAAAGTTTCAAATTTTTTTGAATTTCCGGGTTGCCTAATGTTCCTTGTCAGTTATCTTATTTGATAGGCTTGTTCTAACAACGACGCATTTATTGATCATGTGTAGAAATGACCGGAGGTGGGACTAATATGGCGTACCATGGTCTCAGTCAACATGTTAATTTCGATGTAATACCGGATCCAGGCGAGCGCTTTCGATTGGAGGAATTGATCGGGGAGGGGACATATGGTGAAGTATACGCAGCTTACGATAAAGAAACCGGAAACAAGGTAGCCATCAAAATACTTGAGAATGTCGCTGACAACATCGAAGAAATTGAAGAAGAATATTTGGTGCTGAGAGATTTAAGTAAACATCCGAATATTCCTTTCTTTCACGGTTTATTTCTGAAACTAGCGAAGCCTGGCCAAGAAGAAGATCAATTATGGTTCGTGATGGAGGTACCGTCAATTAAATGAATTTATGGAAAAGAAAATGAAAGTGTGGCAAATATTCCAATAAAAGAAATTAAAGTAGTAAAATTGCTAAAATTATTTGTATAATTAATTGTTAATATAATAAAAAGATGTTTTCTAAAACATTTGTTATTTATTCTATTGCCACGGAAAAAATGGATTATATGATTCAGTAAAACAATAGCTTGTTGTATGAGTTTAACATCTATTGCTAAGGATATTTTATAATTCGATAAAAAAATTATCTGTGAGCAATGAATAAATTGTTAAAACAACTAATTTTTTGCTACAATAAAAACTGCTAACAAGTTCTTTCAATTTCTTTAACAAGTATCTTTATTAGAGCATCAAAAGTAAACGCTATCTTAGCTAACGTATTTTGTTAAAAATTTTAATCCAATATATTCTATTGATTTTCGCAGAAAATTGTCTTGCTGCATTAACAAATTTGCTGTGCTATTATAACAAATATGATTAATTATAATCTAATTTTATTCATCTATAAAACTTTGTTACTTTAACTGACCGTTCGTATATTACGCCTGTAAATCCACTGGATCAATGAAATTATTTTAACAAATCTTTTTTTCCGTAAGTATTCTATAAATATCTTCTGTAAGAAGAAGCAAGTGAATTAAAAAAAATATTATATTTGCTAATAATTCGAAATTTTTATAATATTTAGTTACTTTTCTGCAAAATTGCCATATATATTATTAATTTGTCGGTCTTCCAAGTAATGAACGGAATCAGGGTATATAAAAAGTTAATTGCTCCGGTTTCAGTTGTGCACTGGAGGCTCCGTGACCGATCTCGTGCAGGGTCTTAAAAAACGCGGCAGTCGCCTAACGGATGATCAAATAGCTTACATCTTGAAGGAGACCGTCGAAGCCCTGATCTTTCTGCACAGTAATCATTGTATGCATCGCGACGTGAAAGGTCACAACATCCTCCTCACGGAAGAAGCGCGCGTCAAATTGGTCGATTTCGGCGTATCCTCGCATCTGGCCGCGACTCTCGCCAGGAAAAACACATCTGTCGGAACGCCATATTGGATGGCACCGGAGGTGAGTCTATCTGAGAAATTTTTTGCCTTTAAAATACTTTACAATAAATAAAAGTAACAGAAATGATATGACAAATCGAGCAATTTATTTGCTTTGGATCAATTGATTCGGTCAATACAGAAAGAGCACGTTTTTTTTTCAAAAATCATTTTTTGTGTTCATGGAACTTGAAATAAGTAGACATGTTAGCAATGTGCATATAGCACTTATTTTAAGCTTCTAAAGAACTAAAGTAAACGTTGAAAATAAGCAATGAATATAGAAAGCTCACTAGTCCAAACTAGTCTTCTCTCTTCTTATTCATTTTCTTCTTTTTTTTTTTGCTTGACATTGCCCTTCTATTTTAGTTTTCAAGCAAAATGATAATGCATGTACGTCTTGTATGATCTCAGCCTTGACTCGATCATAGTCAGAACAGTATTTATTTAATATTGTATCACGGAGAAAAATAGATTATATGATTCAGCAAAGCTATAGCTTGCTGAGTTAGTTCAACATTTATACATTGAAGGAAAAATTATTAAACTTTAAGAAATATTTATTTGAATAGTACTAATGAAATATTTACTATCTATAAATATATAGATATTTATTTGGTACAAGAAACGCTAGTTTAATTAAAATATAATTTTTTCTTATAGAGTAAATATTTATGTATCATAAATATTTCATTAGTACTATTCGAATAAATATTTATTAAAATTTAGAAATTTTTTTCTTTCAGTATAACTGAGGAAATTTGATAATTCAAGAAAGAATTATATTTAAAAGCAATTATCAACATTCTCATTGAATAAATTCTCACAATGAAAATAAATTGATAATGTAACGCGTTCTTTTTATTCTAACAGCAAAGGCATGCGTCATCTTAGTTAATACGTTTTGTTAAAAATTGTAATCCATATATTCGATTGATTTTCACAGAAAGATGTCTTGCTATGTTAACAAATTGCTGTGTTATTTTATAACAAATATGATCAATACCCACGTAGCACAGCAACGCGTGTAAAATGCTTTGAAAAGGCTGTTGAGAATGCACTTCCTAAAACTGCTGTTAGTTTTGCATTTTTTTGCCTTATGTTTATACCTTAGAATTTATAATACGCTTTTTTCTAAACAAATTTTGACTGCGCTTCAAGTGTTATAAAAACTGCATTTACCCTGCGCTGATCAGATTAGTGCGCTTTTTTTTAATGAATTTTAAATGAGCTTTTAAAACGCCGAATTCCTACACTTGCATTAGCATTTTTTTTAGTGCTTTTGAAGCGTTGCTGTGCTACGTAGGTATAGTTATTTAGATATAAAGCTTCGCTACTTTAACATAGAAAGCTGCAATAGCAGTATATTACGGCTGTAGAGCTGTTGAATCAGTTCTCAACTATTTTGACAAATTTTATTCTTTCATGCATATTTATTATAATCTTATTTGCTCTATGAACACTCTGAAGTTTTCAATTATGTATTCACTGTTTATTATCTTTTAAGTATAAAATCGCGATTGACAAAGACTGTGTACAATTTAAACTTGTTCCACCCCCACATATAATGTTGAATTTTATAAATTGACTTATTTTTGTATTATTTATTAAACAATCTCTATGTGTTGATTTTTTTGGTAATATTTATTTTTTCATAATGTAAATTTCAAAGTTTTTGTGTTTGGGAATTTTATTCAATACAAGGTTGAGTAAGAACTTTCTTTTTACCCGTGATGAATCTTTATATCAGATATGTTATTGTAATTTATCACAGGTTTTATATTTTTAAAAATAAAATACAGACTCTAAAATGCTATAAAAAATATATTATATGTAAAAGGTATAAGAAATAAATTTTGTATATATATATATGGTATATATATAAACAAAAAATATATATATACAGTATATATATATACAAACAATATATATATACAGTATCTTACTTCTTGTATAAAATTTATATTTTGATATTTTTACCAACGTTGAGTGCAGAAAGAGAACAAGTTTGTCCAAATTTGAAATTAACTTTTTTATTCAATACACGACAAGCATTTCAAGAATCAGGAATGTTTCAAAAGTATTAATGAATATCTTTTCCAAATTTCTAAAAGTAATTTTGTAAGTTTTACTGTAATTAAACAGATTTTGTTAATACTAAAAAATTTTTTAATGTAACTCGTACTCTTCCTACATTCACGGAGTCATTGGAGAAAAGCAAAAAGATTCATAACAATGTATGGTACTTCATATAATTTCAAAATATTCGAACGTTTGATTAAAATTCAACTCATATCGATCGTGTCGCAAAACAGGTGATAGCCTGCGAGCAGCAATTAGACTCCTCATACGATTCGCGCTGCGATGTCTGGTCGATCGGCATTACCGCTATCGAGTTAGCCGAGGGCGATCCACCATTGTCGGAATTGCATCCTATGCGAGCACTCTTTCAAATTCCGAGAAATCCTCCTCCTTCCTTGAAGAATCCGGATATATATTCGTCCGAACTGACGGATTTCATAGCCGAGTGCCTGGTGAAGGATTTGGAGCACCGGCCGTTCGCCGGCGAACTAAGAGAGCATCCATTATTGACGAATGTGGAACCAGTCGTAGAGAAAATCAGAGAGCGACTGAGAGAAGAGATTCGTAGACAGAGAGCGGAGGGTCGTGTTCACCGGCAACCGGAAGTGACTACGAAACATGGCAAATTGAAGACGGACCGCAAGACGAGGCCAGAGAAGATGTACATGGATGATTTGGCGGCTCTCGACATGCTATCGGAAGAGGCTATTGTAGATCAATTACAGCACCGATATGAGCAAGCGCAGATATACACGTATATCGGGGACATATTGGTTGCCGTTAATCCTTTCACTAATTTGGGTTTATATACCGGTGTCGTAAGTATTTTTATATATTGGAATAAATAAAAATTGTATTCATATGGTTTATGTATATTAGTAAATTACAGACACCTAACTACACATGCATGAATTATTTATTGTATTAATTACCCAAACAGCACACAATATTATGAAATATTTTCAAAAAATATTTCTTAATCTTTTTAAAAAATATTTTTAGTGAGAAATATTTCAAAAAGGTTTTAATAATATTTTGAATATGTTTTAAAAACTGAAAATGGTAACATTTTTAAAAACATTTTAAAAATCTGTTAGAAATATTTTCAAAAATATTTTTTTATACCATCCAAAAAATATTATGAGAAATATTTTAAAAAGATTTTAACAATATTTTGAAAAAATTTCTGCCAATAATTTCCAGATATTTTTAAAAATATCTTTTGACAAAATTTAGCGGACAGAAATATTTTAAAAATATTTTGTACTGTATGAGTAATTAATACAATAAATATTTTAAAAGTTATAATCATTAATTATTAATAATTATTAATTAGAATAATTTATTATTTAGGAACAAAAACGGTACAAGGGTCAAGCGAGATCGGATAATCCCCCGCACATATTCGCGGTCGCCGATGCCGCATATCAAGCTCTACTTCATCAACGTCAAAACCAAGCGATAGTCATCAGTGGCGAATCAGGTGCCGGTAAGACGGAAAGCGCAAATTTATTACTGAAACAGCTCGTCTATCTCAGCAAGGCACCGAATCGCAACCTCGAGGAGAGAATACTTCAAATAAATCCAATAATGGAGGCTTTTGGAAACGCCACGACTGGCATCAACGCGAACTCTTCTAGATTCGGAAAGTATCTTGATCTAACGATGACAAAAGGCGGAAAAGTGACTGGTGCACGAATCTCCGTGTACCTGTTGGAACAATCACGAGTGATTGCTCAGGCCGAGTACGTTCTCAAAAATTATATACATATGTATACATAGAGTATATCAGATTACCCGTATCATCCTTTTTTCGTGGCTACGATATTCTAAGTCTTTCATTATAAAAACAAGCAACTTTTGCTTGAACTTTGCTGTACATTATCTTTGTATCACAGTTTTTGAAAAATATAAGGACAGGTCACATTATTAATAAAATACTAAATAGAAACATGGTGAAAATGTTTGTTAAACAAAGTTTTTGATACTTTAAGCATGCTCGCAAATAAATTCGCACTTTTTTTTTAACGTATTTTTATTGATTAGTATGCGCTGTCATGCATTCTTACGGATGGTCTGGTACACCCTGTATACAAAGTGGTTTATGTAACGTGAAAATCGCTAATAACTAAAAAAATAAGTTCTTTATGAAAAAAATATTTCAAATAAATGTACAGTCTAAAGTGGGATAAATAGTAAAATAAAATTTTCGCGAAAAATCAATTTTTTTAGAGTTGCACAGAGTTCTCCATTCTTTTAAATGGAATATGATTTTTTTAAGTAACATAATTCCTCTAAATATTTTACATACAAAAATAAAGTTATCATAAATAAAGTTATCAAAAAATCAATAGTTTATGAAATATTTTTGAATTATTAGTGAGTTTCAACCTGTATATAAACCCTACATAACTTAATCTACTAATTAATAAATTAAAGACAATAAATCCTGCTACTTTTCCGTTAGGGGTGAGCGAAACTTTCACATTTTCTATTATATGTACGATGGCCTGGAGGCGGACGACCGTCTCTCGGAATATTACCTCGACCCTACGCTTCGAAGATATCATCGATATCTCACACATTATAGTCACACGTCGCAGACGCACATTGACAAGTTCCAGCAGCTCAAAATGGGTTTCAAGGTACTCGGATTTCAGGATAGCGAGGTAGATACGGTGTATCGGGTTTTGGCCGCTATCCTTCATCTGGGTGACATTGAATTCGCCGAAGTGGCAACGCAAGACAATACTGACAATAAAAGTAGAGTCATCGACACTATTCCATTACATAGAGGTAAAATTTTTCTCTTGATATTTGTTATAATAGTGTAGTAATTAGGACGAATATTATTAGAACCAATTATAATTACAATTATTAGTTAGCCAATAAAACTTCCATTTACGCATAAATAGGCATCCATAAAAATATCACAGTCGATTAAGTGTCTTCACAGAAACACTTCGTTTTCAGTTTCGAAACTACTTGGCATCGAACAGAACGATCTCTTAGATGCTCTGACATCAAACTCGGTGATGACCAGAGGCGAGACAATTACACGGAACAATACGGTAGCCGAGGCTCGTGCGGCTCGCGATGCAATGGCCAAGGGTCTCTATGGCCGGCTCTTCGATTGGATGGTCAACCAGATCAATTGTTTGCTGTGCTTCAGCCGTTCGCCGAATTACGAGCCGCTAGCAATCGGGCTGCTCGACATCTTCGGCTTCGAGAACTTTCCCAGGAACTCATTCGAGCAACTCTGCATCAACATAGCTAACGAGCAGATACAATACTACTTCAACCAGCACATCTTTACCTGGGAGCAGCAGGAATACATGGCCGAGGGAATACCCGTTGATCTCGTCGAATTTTGTGACAACAGGCCAGTTCTCGATATGTTACTAAGCAAGCCCATGGGACTCCTGGCGCTTCTCGATGAAGAGAGTCGATTTCCCAGAGCGACCAATCGATCACTGATCGGTAAGTATTCTAGGTGAGTTATTCTTACTGCACTGCTTTCTTTTAGCATGTATATATTAAAGAAAAAATTTTAAAACTTAACTTTAAATAAACTTTTTCATTTGATTATGATAATTAAATCATTAGAGGAGAAAAGGGTATTATGGCTACTGTCGACACACACACACACACACACACACACACACACACACAATATGGCTACCCCTATTATCTCCGTTATTAGGTGATGTATTCTTACAATTGCTTATGGAGTTATTCGTTCAGTAGCCCGCCGTTTTTTAGTGATGCTAATATACCAATACATAATAACTGACAATTGTTATAAGGCATTTTTACTTTTGAGCACTTTCTAAACTTTTTCAAGGTATACTTTTAACCTTTAAATACACATATTTTCTCATTATTGTGTTTTTTTTTATTTAACTTTTTATTCGGCTGTACACATTTCAAGTGATACAAAGTTAAAACAATAACATGAAATTTTGTTAATATAGTTTTTTGTGAAATTTTTATATCGAAATGTTTCTTCGATAAATCGATTGTCATTCTAGAGGGCGGTGTTTAGAAACATTAGAGACATCATTTTATGCTTGTTGTTTAATGTTAAACAGGAATAAAATGATATTTCTAATGAAATTTCTAATGATATTTCTAAAGTTTCTGAACGCAAGAAAATTCTAAATCAGGAAAATTCTAAACAATGGAAAATTAAAAATATGTAATTTTGTAACAATGTACTGTGTTTCTTTTAAACTAAACTAATTTTTAAAAATTATATTTATGGATAGCCATATAACAACTACTTTTTTCTTCCACCGATTATGCAGTGCATTAGATTTTTATAAATCACGTCCTAAATAATAAATATTTCATTACTTTGAGTCTAGAATCTGTCAAACAACACTTTGACGAATGTAATTGTTCATGTTTCAATAGAAAATATTAATTATAAACAAAGTTATTCAATAAAATGAAAAGGAGTGACATATTACCCTCTTCTCCTCTATATATTCTTCACTTAAACTCACATCGATTTAAAGCAGCGGATAAATATTCGTACCATTTATATATTTTTAATTACTTTACAATTTGTCTGACAGAGAAATTCCACAACAATATTAAATCAAAGTTTTACGTACGCCCCAAATCGGACGCGGTCTGTTTCGCAATACATCATTTCGCCGGTCGTGTGGTCTATCAAGCCGAAGGATTCCTCGAGAAGAACAGAAACTTCCTGCCGCCCGAAGTCATTCAACTAGTACGACAGTCGCAATACGACATGGTTCGTTTCCTGTTCCAATGCCCGATCACGAAAACCGGTAACTTATACTCGGTACTGCAGGAAAACGACTCGAGAAAATCACAATCGAACCAGAACACAAAGGTGTGTGCGTGTGTGTATGTGTGTGTGTGTGTGTGTGTGTGTATGCGTAGAGGAAGATGTCGCCAACAGACATCACTTTATTATTGGATTGTATTCTTTAAACAAGGATTAAAAATACTTTGGTAAATACAAACAATAAAGTGTTTTCTATCAAATGATATAGCAGTTTTTACATCATTTCAAATTTTGCAATAATTTTTTTCGTTAAAATAAGCACAAATAAAAATCTGAGAAAATGAGCTGCAAAACCGAAATAGTTGACAGCAATGCTATATTTTTCTTTTTTTTCTTTTCACATGAGTGATTTGTACAAAATACAAGTTAATGTATACGAGGATTCCTTTCACTTCGATATAAAACGTTTCGTTGATTTATACGAATCACTTGTGTTCCACAAGATGCAACATGTAGCGCGACAATGTATAAAGATTAGATTAGATTTTTAACTTAATAGATAGATCTTTTAATGCTGAGTCTTTTATTCTATATAACTTATAACCCACATAGCCCGCATATCTAAAAGACATCTTTAAAACATCTTTTTTACGTCTTTTGGACATGCGTGCTGTCTGGGAATCTTATCTATAGGTGTGTCAGTTTACGCTGCACTGATTTTGTTTTAATAAAACACGTATTATGAAATAGATAAAAGAAAAATGTAAATAAAACAGTTTTAGAATGCTACAAACATGTAAAATGATCTAATATCTATCTATATCTATTATCAATAATATACTTACTATTGTTTAAATTATACAATTTGCGAAAGAAAATCATATAAATTTTATTCTTATATTTAAAGAATTTGTTTTTAGATTTTATGTAGGAAAAAGCCATGAATGTATGAATTCTGGATTCTGGATTCTGATTTCTTTAATTATCTAAGCAGATCGTATTTTCATCAATATAATAACATGCAATGTTTAGTTTCTAAGAAAAAAAGAAATATCGGTTTAGAATTAAGATCTATGTCGATATTGATAATTTTTTCTATTAAAATTACTCGATACATCTTTTCCATTTTTGTATGTAATATTAATGGCATATTAATGTTTTGCAGGAACGTTATTCTAGTCGAGGTTTAGCATCACAATCGAGAGCTCAGCAGACAGTAGCGACATACTTCCGGTATTCTCTGATGGATCTATTACAAAAAATGGTGTCCGGTTCACCACAGTTTGTTCGATGTATAAAACCAAATGATTCGAGAAGTCCACATTTCTTCGACAAGGACAAAGTTGTAAAGCAATTGAGGTATACTGGTGTCCTCGAGACGATACGTATAAGACAAAACGGATTTTCTCATAGGATACCGTTCAACGAATTCCTTAAAAGGTATTTCTTGATACTAGTTACAATTACGCGGAAAAATGCGAAATATCTTTATATAACTTGTATCAATTAAATCTATAAACTGTGTAGATATTGCTTCCTTGCTTTCGGCTATGAAGAACGAGTAATTGCTAATCGGGATAATTGTCGACTGCTTCTATTACGGTTAAAAATGGATGGATGGGCATTGGGCAAAACAAAAGTTTTTCTGAAGTACTACCACGTCGAGTTCCTCTCAAAGCTGTACGAAGAACAACTGAAGAAGATAATTATAGTCCAAGCATGTGTTCGACGATGGCTTGCAAAAATGAAATTTAAGAAGCAGAAATGGCAATATGCCGTATCAGTGGTCACGCTACAGCGTCATATTCGAGGATGGTTATCCCGGAAACATACAGAAGAAATGTTGGCTCAAAAACATGCGAAAGAAGAAAATGAAACGCTCGATTTCATGCTGAGTGAGTTTTGGTCTTAATTTTAATAATAAATTTTCTAAGTGACTCTATTATCACTATAACATTCCCATTTATTCTAATATTTTCGTAGATGAGGTGAAACGTAGAACGCAAGAAAATATAGATATAAATAATCGCGAGAAATCAGTGCGTAAAAATCTAGAAAAGAACGACGCCGCAATTGTTATACAAAGCCGTATGTATAAAAATTGTAATCTGCCCCCTTTCAATCAGTTGAGAATGTTAAACATAATTAAACTTTTATAGATTTCCGAGGTTATACTATTCGTAAACGATTTGGATACGATCTGGAGGAACGTTTTAAAAGGATTTTGAACAATTTCGATAACATAGATGACGGCCATAAGGCACTGTTGCGTGAAGGATTAAAGCACGAGGACGCAGCTCTTATCGTTCAAAGGTGGTACAAGAAGGAAGAGAAACTAGTCAGAAGGAAACCATCCGTAAAAGATCCCATTCATCCTAAATTACGACAAGCAGATCTAATCCAATTTTCTCAAAATGTAATTAAAAATGATTTAGTTCTGATATTAACTCTTAAAGCATATAGTCCTATATAAAGAGAGAAGCGACCTTGATGTTTCAATTTCTGAATGGTATTCTGATTGGATATCCCCACCAAATTAAAGGAACCATGTTGTGATTGCAGTTTGCAGAGCTGATAATATTTATAATGGTTAGGTTTTATTCAAGATTAAAGCTAAATCAGAAAAGAAGAATGGTTACAATACAGCATTGGCAAAATTATTAGGCACCCTATTTATTTAACAAGCTTTTTATAAAAGTTGCACAGCTCCACGGCGTGAAATAAAAATTGCACGCAAATGCGGTTTACAGCNAAATAAAAATTGCACGCAAATGCGGTTTACAGCATTCGAAAGCGTGAATCTTTATCTTTAATTTGCGTACTTGTTGAGCGTTGTACGATTTTTATTCATCAAGTTATTCAACATTGAAGCAAATAATTTTTAAAGAAAAAAAAACTCCCGACTGCTGCCAAAAGTTGATTTAATAACAAGAGAATAAAAAAAGTTCAA
>QKQZ01017306.1:245-10968 GCA_003595255.1 Solenopsis fugax | reverse complement strand
ATATAAAACGCGGTTCGTTTTAAATGCGTTTTGAAGAAGAAGGCCTATATGCTATATATCATTTCTATAGTTCCTGTTAAATGCAATTACATCTGTGTAACGCACATGCCAATTATAGTATATTTTTGTGCTATTTATTACATTTCTCTTTTTTTATTTATAGATATTTACTCCAATGCATACTATTTTTTTCATTTTAAATTTAAAAAACTGTATTAACAGATAATACAAATATAAAATATGATTTGATAAATTCTAATAAGGAAAAATTGCTCAGTTATTATATGATATGTAGAGCTACTTTTTCAAAGACAAATTAATATGTTATTAATAGCATAAATAATTAAAAATATGTGTGTGTGTGTGTGTATATATATATAACACAAAAATATATCATAAGTTCAACTAGAATAACATATGTTATAGTAATAAAACATATTCATTCATCATGTACATGTGTATATGTTGTTTCTCTATCTTCCAAATCTATTTTTTAATTAATTATTCCCTTTTTTCAGTCAGAAAATATTTATTTAAATTATTTATCTTTCTTTCATATTGCAATTATAGAAATACTTCCAATAAATTGTTGCAAAAATACACACATACACACATATATATTGTATATATGTTTAATTTGTCAAAAATCAACATAAATATATACTCTTCTAACAATATGTAATCTGATCTATGTTAATTTTATGAAATTGTGCACTATTGTAATACACGTTCCATTTACGATAACTTGTATATAATCTGAAAGAAACAGATGACATTAGTATATTCGCATATACGCACATGTATGTGTGTATGTGTGTACATATATATAAAAAACATAATTATCCAAGCCAAATACTTACTCTCCATCTCATACGCTAATTTAGTAATTTTACTAGTTTATAATTTTAATATTCTATAACACAGATTTAATCTTTGTTGATTTATTTTATGTATTATGTACCTATATATAAAAAAAAAGTTCATTAAAGTGAGACTACATAATAATTTTAAATATCAATATAATGTGAATAATTTGAATGGAATTTCTCATTACCGATAAAGTTGTAATATTAATGTGTACTAATAAGGAAGCAAGCTCAAGATCTTCGCTATATATGTTTTTCAATGGAACACTCCTATATCCTGTTCTTAAACAGCGTACCTGCACAAAATGAAAATCAAATTGGAAACAAAGATCCTAAATAAGAGAAAATCCCTTAAATAATATTAAACGTTGTTTTTAAGTAATGATTAAATACTCACTGGATAAGTAGCTTGTCCTATGAAATTGCTATCGCCAAACATATCTTCGTCTTGTACCAAAAATCGTATAAGAGTAAAATATGGATTGGATATCTCAAATTCACAGGTTTCATTCCACATTGGATTAAATCCATTATCCTCTAATGTAAGAGTTATATTCAGTAATGTAATGAAATGAGTTTAATGAAATTGTAATTTTTGTAACTGTAATGTAGATACTTACGTATCGTCCTTGTTGTTAATTTTGTTCCAGAGTCAAAATCTGCGCCTATAATTTCGATTTCGACGGATGGACTAACAGTGCCTCTTCCTGATCTCATTAAATGTCTCGCTCCAATGATTTTTAAGTTGATCTTGAGCGATTCAACTTCAGACAATGTATTTTTGTCATATGGATTAAAATCATGTCTAAACATGAATTCTGGTTTCAATAAATAGCCACAATTGCCATTCTCCTTAAATTTAGCCTGATTTAATTGCATTGATTTATCTCCAGTCTGGTAGTTCAAAGCTACCATTTGACAACCAGAATTCCACATTGGTACAGGATTATAATTGGATGAATCAATACGTTGCCCTTTTGGATAAACTCTACTAAATTGAATCTATGAAGAAAATTTAATAAACATTTATTCTGATTTACGTTCTAATGTATTCACATACAGATATGTGTGCGTGTGCGCACGCGCGTGAATACATTAAAATGTTAAAATATACATACTTATGCGCGCGTACGCACACAGAGGGGNNNGGGGGGGGGGGGTGCGAGGAAATCTCCTCACTACTAAAGTATTTCGTACATTACCTGATGATATTTTATAAAAAATTTATTTTCTTGTTGACACATTAATTTTTCAGCTTTTGTTTCAGGAAAACTACTCATTTCATTGAATGTAAATCCCTTAGTTTTTATTCGTTCCATGTTAAATGCAACTGATCTACAATATACTATAAGATTAGACATTTCCTTGGCTATTCTCCATGCCCTTTCCATTTCCTTGTGTTGACTTTCCTAACAAAATAAAATAAAAAACAAAAAAAAAAACAAAAAACATACGTAACGCACAATTTCCTTTTTATATAAAATTAAATATTTAATTTTATATAAAAGAAATTACATATTTACCCTAACACTTGCATTTTGTGCAGTCTCTTTAATACTTGACATCCATTCTAATGCGGCATCTTTCGAAGGTGTTGCAATTTCAAATACTGAACACATACTAGGATTTTGTATTCTTAAAATCCATTCCAAACCTGGTCTTTCCCCAACTGTTAATTCTACCACAGCACCCATTATATCCAATGAACCTTTTTGCAAACTACCAAGCATCATAGAATCCGCTGACTAAAAAAATATTCTTAAATTAGATGTGATACGTGATATACTCGTAGTAATCATAGAACACGCGCGCGCGTGTATGTGTTTCACAATTGTAACTTTTTCTGACTATTACTATCATATGTATAAATATAAAACTCGAAACTTACATCTCCTTGAGTTTCTTGTTGATCAATTTGTTCCACGTAATTGGCAGGAAACCAATGTTGTTTTTTACCACCATAATCTCCTCTCCACCATCCTCCGCTTTGGGGATTAACGTTAGTAATTATAGCATGCTTGACCAATGTCAATTCGTCATCTCTTCTAGCTTTATAATCATAAATAGCTTTAACAGTAACCTTTAAAATAATTTGATAAATCAATACATCTGTATACACATCTATGGTTAATATATTCACTTAGTGTGGGTGTATATATATATATATATATATATATATATATAACATTTCTACATATATTTTTATCATGTTATAGAAATTAGTTAATATGAATTTAATTGTTATATCTCTGCATGATCTCGAAAAGCTTACTTTTGATGTAAAACTTGTGGGATCCATATAACCGGGGATGCCATAAACAGATCCATCATCATTATCCTAATACAAAGAAAAAGGAATATTACAGTATTCTTTTTCTTCTGATGTTTAGATATATAATTATGTATTCTATATGAATTTAAAGAAAAATACAAAAGCAAATACATACCAAACCCATTCTTCTGATAATGTCCTGATTAACAGGGTGACTTAATTTAATCTTCTTGAATAATGGATGTCGTTCATAATAATTGACTAATTCAACTAAACTCTCAAATTCTACGGTTCCGGTGGTATAGAGCCTCCCTTCAAGTTTTATTTTACAGTGCTTTATCTTCTTCTCCGCTCTATAATAGAATACATAAATTTATATATATTACTGTGAGAGGTAGATTGAGTACTTGTTTATACAATCTATACACAGCTATACTATTAAAAAAAAATTAAAGAAACATACCTAAATGAAATCGCATAGCAATTACTTTCTCTTTCACTAGGTCTTACTAAAAATGCACCATCTGTAGGTATACGCTTTAGCATCTCTTCCGCTGCGATTCGAGTACATTCGGGATGCCACCATTCTTTTTCTTCGTGTTTGTTTGGCTGAGGCACTGGTTCTTGTAATGTGATTAAAAATTCCTGTACATCACAGACATACAATCATATACTGTCTTATAGTCTTGTTTCAAAAATATTTTTGCTCCATCTCTCAATTCATGAAATATCAAATATTTTCCTAATAATATATTGTTCTTTTGTGTACTCACTTGACTTCTAAGTGGATGATTACGATAATGAGTAATTAAACTGTACAGACTGTCAAAACAATTGGTATCAATGAGATAATACTGAGTTTGACCCATTTCTTGTTTCAATTTAATACGACAATGGTTCACCTTTCCTTTACGCCAAAACGATAAACAGTAATCACCCACAAATGTAACACATTGTCGTACTAGAAAAGTACCATCTCCAAGATAGGAATAATGTCGTAATAATTCTTCAGCCTCCACTCGTCCTCTTGCTAATTTTCCATGAAACCATTTCTCTCCAAAGTGTAACTCGTCATTTGGCGCGCCCTTTTGAAATGACAATAAGTGTTATTTAAATGAAAAATTAACACACATAAGCAACACATAACACATTTATATCTATCACAAATCATGACTCATTCATCATAAATTAACTGCTTATTCTCTCTTTTGTATAAACATTGTACTTGGTATATAAAATGTGCATACATCCAACGATCTCCGAACGCCGCTTTCCTCATCCTCATCGTGTTCGGTTTCCTGTGCTCTTGAAAATGTGTCTGTATAAAATAACTTTTGTTGTGTCAATACAAAAAAGTGAGGATTCCATTCTCTATCGATAGGATCTTCAAGATAAAGAATCCCATTTTTCACAGTATTCCTAAGGTCCATCTCTTGTCTGCTTTCATCATTACGAACAAGAAATGAGGATTCGTCAACACCCTCAGGAAGTTTCTTGTGTTTTAACAAAATTTTTCTACGTAATGCGTATGGTGAAGGTAGGCAAGTTTCATTCTTGTCAACAGGTTGGACTAACAACATGTCACCAAATACTTCTTGCATAGTCGTTGCCATTTTACGTTGTTGAGGTAAAGTACAATTATCCTCGATAGATAAAATAACAGGATATCTGGGAGAGAATAAAGCATTAAAAAATAATATCTATGTAGACATAATCTGTTTGTTTTCAGACTCACTCAGATGTAGCAAAAGCATGCTCCTTGATAGTCTTGATAACGTCTAAAAATTTGATTTTAGTGGTAAGAGTGTGTCCATGAAATATAAATGGCATTCCATCTGGACCATCCCAACAATCAAGCTCTATACATCTGCATCCTGTTCTTAGCGCACGCACATACGCCTGACAGCTGCTTTCACTGCTAATCTGATCTCCCATCAAGTATCTAGGAAATTACGCTCTGTAGTCTGAGTTGTTACAATATATGTATCCATTTTTATCCATTTTAAGAATTACATACGTGTTATGTGATGACGCTATCCAATAATATGCAAGGGGCCGATTCATGTCTTGAGAAACTTGATTAAATTTTTGATTCCATATGTCGTTATGCTTAGAAAATAAAAAGTCTATAAATTCGGAGAAAGTAAAATATGGTTCTTGTATGTCCCTTTGAGAATCTTGTAAATATTCTCTAATGAAGCGTGATATTTCTAATTCATTATTCCCCAAACTGTCTTGCTGCTCAGTTATTAAAAAATGCTGGAATTCTTGAAGTGTAACAGTCTGTCCAGTTTTAGAATAATTTAACAATTTATGCCAATCTGCGAGATTCTATAAGAAAAATATAAAAATTATACATTAAAAAAATAATGGGCAAATGAGAGTTTGGCGCAGTTAATAGAGCGCAAAATATATAAAATCTTTATTCTTGTTAGCAGTGTATTTCCACACCCATTATAATTACAATTTATAGATAAATGCTGGCGCTTGTACATGGAAAAAAAAATTTCTCATGCGAGAATATTACAATATTTACTTACATTCTGATCAAACATCAATTTATGATATAAAATGACAAAATCATCAAAACCAAGTTCATTTCGGTTTCTCGTGTCTACTTCCTGGAACAATTCTCTAAGTCTATTTGTAGCGATTTTGCAATTAACCCGAGGCAAAAATGCTTTCACATCTTTCAACGTGACCCTGTCAGCCAGTGATAAAAAAACATGAAAATATAACTATAGCTAATGGAGCATGTACAATTAATATAAAGAGATAAAGTTACACAAATACATGACACATTGATGTAAAACAAAAATTGCAGCTATATTACTTTAGTATGAAGATATATAAAAGATATGTAAAAGATAAAGATAAATTGTTGAAATAGAAACTTGCGTTTCACGGGAATTTTCCATTGCATAAAATTCTTTTCTCAGCCATCTTTCAACTTGTAATGGATATGGTGCATTAATAGTATCTTGTACCAAGTGACGCAACCCTTTGACCCACAGTTCACATTCTTTTTCACTAAGAGCTAAGAGATAAATACAGAGTATATAGGAAATCTGTAAGAAAAATTACCAACACTTTGTTCGATAGATTTGTATATCACTGTTACCAGATATGGAAAGAGTTTTAAGTCTAAATTCTGATCCATAGTATATCACAAAACATCTTAAATTTTCAATTCTCTTAGCGTCTTCAGGCCATTTTTCAAAGTCTTTAGATTGTTTTCCTATCCTAACTTCTTTCACTTCTCTTATTTCCACTGTAAATAAATGTAATATCTAAAATTAATATAATTCATATAATTAATGTCATTCAAATATGCATAAACAGCTATAACTCCTGATATAAATATTTAATTTATCGATCGATTGATCAATCGCATTATGCAGCTTTTACAAAACAAAGTTGTAGATACAATTGTGTGGACATATTAGAGTACAAATTTAATTTGTATAAAAGATATATACCATGTACAAAATGGGATTATAGGTAGGATCTTACCTGAACCATCAAAAGGTCTAGAAGTCGCACTCCTCGACCAAACAATCTGCCTAGTTTCTCTTCTTATCATAAGAGTTTTCTTTTCCGGTCGTTTTCTTGGAAAAAATTTTGTCACTACGGTACCTCTCTCGAGTTGACTAATAATCTGTTCCATTTCAGGAATAATTCCATTCATTTTGGAAGAGTTGTTTGTGCTGCTGGAATAAATAATATACAACTTTTGAACCGATATAAACTTGGTTAGATCTCACTTGTAACTTTCAGATGATTCGTGTCAAGTTGGCAAATAAAAATGTTTGATAAAATTTTAGCTGAAAACAAAGATAATATCTGTGCAGGTATTTGCACTTGAAATAGGTATATATTAAATAATGGGATAATTTTTCACAAAACAGGTACATAAGACTGTTTATTGTACAGAAAGTTGTGATACAAATCGCGTCGTTATTGGCGACAGGACGTAACATCTTGTTTTGTAAAATACATTACATAGGATAGCATCCCGATTTATTATTATGAAACATTTTAATTCTTGTTTTAATTCTTATAAACATACATCTATCTCGCCACTAGAGTCATCGTATCGCCGGCGTGCTCCTTGATTGAATTATAATCCGTTTTACGTTTACGTGCACGTCACACTACGATACTCGCGAGAGAAATAAAAAATCTGACATATCAGACATATTCGCATTTCCGATGAGTTTTTTGTCTCGTCGCGTCGGTCGAAATAACAGTTCGTAACCTAACCTCTACGAGAAAATAAACATAACCTAGCCGACGTAATAACGACTTTTATCAAGATTGTATTTTGCAAAAGAATCCAAGAATCCGAACATATCCACGGCGTATAAATAAAATGATGATGGTTGCACCAACGTGGCGCGCGACAACACAAATACACACGCGCGCGCGCCGTCCTGACTATTCGCGTATATATTTTCAAATGTACGTGCCTGATGGTGCCTGTCGGTGTCTTTCGCTATTTCCAAAGTACCAGTTTTAAAACGTTTGTTGATAATGGTCTTTGTCAGCAGCAAACATTGACAAGTGATTACATCGCGCCATATTGTGAATTCTTTTCAATAACATAACAATCCTGGCGGCAATTCCCAAATTTCCCATTCACTTTTATCACGATGCTCACAATGTACTCAAAGATACTCTGAGATACTCTACATACTTACCTATCTCCGAAACGCGAAACGACACCCTGTTGATCGTTGTCGCCGCCGTGCCAGATGACATGGGTGACAGCGATAGAAAATATGTTGTACTGCTTTCACTTATCATATGTAGGTATATCGTTTTGGCAATTCGCGCTTACATGAATTAGAGACTTCCGATTATTTCCTGTGCGTGGCCGCGTGGGTGAGACGCGATCGACGCGATACTTACGGCGTACGAAATTAACATTGAAAGATCAACATTAACGCACGGATTAATCATAATGCCCACGGCGCGCAGCGAATGGCGGCGCATGACCGTGCATGACCGTATTGTTGCCGCATTTGTCAATCTTCGATTCAGCCAGTTCAGCGATCATCAGCGACAAATGCGACAATAAGCGACCTCCGATTCCTCCGAATTGTGTCTCTTTGGTCTCTTGCAGTCTCTTGTCTCTGATCTCTGGTCTCTAGCAGTCTCTAGTCTGGCTACGCTCGTGTGCGTTACGTACATACATACATACATACCTTAAATTTATCTGTGTATGTACATAATAACGTATTTGATTTGCTGACTCGACCCGAGTCGATGATCTGTATTTTTTTCTTTGTTTCTGTTTAACTACTACAAAAAAGAAGAGATAAATTGCAACAAATGCAGTTAAAAAGAACGGACTATCGATTACGATTAGAGTCGGGTTGAGTCGGAAAATCGAATATGCTGTAATACGCGCTTTACGTATTTATTTACTTACTTTATTTGCGAATCACACTTATAATTATAGCGCTGTCGAATGCAGCCGGGTTAATGACGCCATCTGCTGGAATCGTCCAATCAGAATTTAAAATAGAGCATGTGACGTCATTAATCCGAGTCGAGTTAAGGGTTGGTTTATAATAGCTGAAAATAACTGTAACTGTATAAAAAATTGGCTAATCATGGTCAATTTATAAAAGAATAATCGACTATGATTGGCCAATTTTTTACGGTAACGGCTATTCTCAGCTATTATAAACCAACCCTTATTCTTATATAAGGAATTCACCCTGCGCGTCCAAAAATAGTATTATTACTTAATTGTCAAGAAAGTATTAACATTAGTATATAATGTAATGACCGGAAAATTTGTTATAGAATGTTCTAAATTTTAAAATAATAAAATTATACAAAATGAATTTTTATAAATTTAATCATACAAACACGTACGCACACATATAAAATAATACATAGATGCGCGCGTGTCAATGTGTTTGAAAACATTATTATTAATCATAATTAATTGGCAATCAAGACATTTTTAATTCGCTAAATCGCCGTAATGATTGCTTGCTGATGAAATATTCAAAACTGACTCAAAATAATAATTGACAGATATCAATTCCGATAAATTCCTTTTTCATTTTATCGATTAATCGTCAATTGACATTCACATTTTTACTTGTATCTTAATTTTTTCATATTGCGCGCATGTTATATAGGCAATATAAAACATTTCATTACAGATTATGAATTTATTATATATTCTACGTTAGTGAAACCAAAACTCTCTGTATTATTAAATCATTGTATTCGATTTCAACAATTAATGTATTACAAACGGGAAAAAAATTTTTATATATAATTAATTATATATATAAAAGGTGTATCATTATATATGTATGGTATATGATTACCCACGTGAGAAATGATAAGTTGAAAAGTCAATAGACGTCGAATAGACGTCTTTCCAACTTATCATTTCGCACTGGGTATATATAGGGTAGGCCATTTTAATTTGTCCACGCAAATTACTTCGAAGGTATGGGTGATAGCGAAAATTGATTCTTACGAAAGTTGTAGGGTTTGAAGGGGGACATAAGAAGGTACTATTGGTTTGACTTTGGATGGCGTCGTCAAGTTCAGGTCAAGGTCACATCGAGTTTTTTAAATGGAACATACTATTTTTGATTTCAAAATCTAATAGCTGATGTCAAGAGCTNCTTTCCAAAACAGTATAAATAAGTTACTTTTCGTTAAATACTCTCCGAGTTATAAGGCTTGAAAGTTTCATTATACTGTAACTTTCAAGCCTTATAACTCGGAAAGTATTTAATGTGAAGTAACTTACTTATACTGTTTTGGAAAGCTCTTGACACCAGCTATTACATTATGGAATCGTCTCTCATAACCCTACAATTTTTATTGAAATTTGGTTTTAAAAAAATTGATCGATTTTTTTTAATGGAACATCCTATTTTTGATTCCATAATTCCAAAATTTAATAGCTGGTGTCAAGAGCTTTCCAAAACAGTATAAGTAAGTTACTTTACATTAAATACTTTCCGAGTTATAAGGCTTGAAAGTTACAGTATAATGAAACTTTCAAACCTTATAACTCGGAAAGTATTTAACGAAAAGTAACTTATTTATACTGTTTTGGAAAGCACTTGACACCAACTATTAAATTTTGGAATCAAAACTAGTATGTTCCATTTAAAAAACTCGATGTGACCTTGACTTGAGCTTGACGACGCCATCCAAAGTCAAACCAATAGTACCTTCTTATGTCCCCCTTCGAACCCTACAACTTTTGTAAGAATCAATTTTCGCTATCACCCATACCTTCGAAGTAATTTGCGTGGACAAATTAAAATGGCCTACCCTGTGTCCCAGAAAGTTCGGATCCCCTCTTAAGAGCGGATTCTTTGGAACATTCTAAGAAAAAAATCTAAGAAAATAATGCAAAAATGTCGAGGGTATAATGGTTTTCAAATTATTCGCGATTAAAGTTTACGAATCCCAGAGCTGACATTTCGCGCGCTCAGGCATGGAGACATGACAAGGGGTGAAGGTACCACAAGGGTACTTCTTGACATTGAGATTGTCATATAAATACGCAGTGACATTTTTATTAAGAAATTATTTC
>QKQZ01017304.1:0-59627 GCA_003595255.1 Solenopsis fugax | reverse complement strand
TTCTCGACGCTTGAACGCGAGCGCGATACACAGCAATCGTCCCCCGCACCGCATACCAGTCGCGTAACGTCCGCCATACTTAAACGCTTGTTGCGTCACGGCGCAACAGACGCGCGACAACTTCACTCGGCACTTCGCGCGGTAATCACGCGGGGTTCGCCGCACTTACTGCACGGCGCGGGGTTCGCCGCACTCATTGCACGGCGCGGCGGCGGCGACGAGAGTACTAGGACGCGAATGTCTCCTCGAAACGACGCGGTGATGCTGACCATCGTCGAGGCGCGGGAAACAGGTGATTGTTTATCAGATTTGTTGTTGATACGAGAGCTCTCCTCGATGCTCACTTCGTGGCTCGATCAGTCATCGCTCGTCTCCAGCGGGATTCTAGTTAACCTAATTTCTTTCTAGACGGACGGTACGCATATATACACACACACACACGCGCGCACAAGGAGCACGGGGAACGCGAAGCATTCGATCTTCGAAACGAGATACGCCGTGCGAAACCGAATAGCCGCGCTAATTGTAAGAATATAAAGCCGTGAGATATGACGATTGTCCGTCCGTCTGTCGGCGCGTCCGTCGCGTTCATCGCGCGGCTACTTCTCACGGATACGCTGGACTTGCTGCACGGCGACAAAAAAGTGCTACATCCTCGAAACGACGCGATGATGCCGACCATCTTCGAGGCGCGGGAAACAGGTGACTTTATTAAATTCATTGTGGATGAAGAGAACTCATCCCGATGCTCGATCAACCGTCACTCGTCTCCGGCGGGATTCTAATTAATCTGATTGCTTTCTATAATAAACGCGCGGCACACAAGGAACGCGGGAAACGCGACGTGCTTAGCCGCCAAATAACCTCACTAATTGTAAAATTACAGGGCCGTAAGACCGATTAGACATTGATAGGCGATCGAAATAATCGTGAGAGCAGTCGTGAGATAATGCTTTGAGTGCCAGGAATTGAAAACGAGAGATCCCGAGATCTCAATCGGGGTTAATTTTTCGTTTCACTTACATAATCAAAACAATACACGTATACATCCTCGCGGCAATAATAACAACCGCTACCGGCGTTGCAGCTCGAGCTCCGCTATCTCAGTAAACACAGAGGTCTTTATCACATCGCGTACATCGTGTCATTATTTCAGATAGATCGAATATTGATAGGAGAAAAATAGAAAGAGAACGAAATAGTTTGATGCATATCGGCGTGGCTCGTAATCGAAATACTCACGGAATATACGAATAAGGTGATGATTGTAATTGTGAATAGTCTCAATTATAGATCAAATTTGCAAAATTAAATATTTTAAGTCTAGTCTACATGATCTATAATTTGTAACATAACAGAATTCGAGACAGAATTCTATTTTTAATTTTATACAGAAAACATGTGAATAAGCAAGACACATGAAATGTACGCAGTGTATAAATACCTGTGAATTGTAAGTGATGTAAACTACAACTTTACCTACTCTCATATCTGATCATCTACAATCTACAATGTCTTGATTCCGGGCAAGTTAATTGTTTATTAACTGAACAAAATATCCTTGTCTATATCTTATTAACTAACAAAAATATCCTTGTCTATAATTAATAAAATCTATCAATTACAAAAATAAATGTGTTCATGGTGATGCATTAAAAAAAATCTTTCTTAAATAAAATATTACTTAAATAAATCTTCAAATTGTTTTTTATTTAATCTTAAAAAGTCTTGATATGCTATTGAATCTTCGACTAAAAGTTCATTATTATTCATATAATTTGATATAAAATTATAAATAGAATTCTGTCTTGAACTTTTTCGCAAATTATAGATCGCGTAAAGTTTAGCTTTACAAATATACATACTATATATTAATAAAGTTACAGAAAATTTTAAATCTGTTTTGCATTGCTTAATTTTTTATAATTATTGTAATATAAAATCACTCTCTCAATCATTGCTAACGTTTAAGGACAAAAAAAAGAAAATTACTTTCAATAACCTCTCTAAATATCTCTATAATAATTCTTAAAATTATGATACCTCAGTAAATTATATTAAATTAATACATTAAACATACAATAACATATATTAATATGTATTAATGTATATTTCGTTATGACGTTGCTATAATTGGGACAGAGGATCCTAAAACAAATTACCGACATTTTTTTATTAAAAAATATCTTTGATGTGATTTTTTAGAATTCCAAATTCTTTTACACAATAAAAGTACGCGCAAAAAAGGAGAGGACATAGAACGATTTCATGCTAATAATAAAAAATTTCTTTTTAATTTAAAAAAGTTTAAAAAATTTTTTTGCTATTAGAATGAAATAGTCCTTTGTTCTCTTCATTCTCTTCTGTGCATATAATTGCATAAAAAAAATTTAAAATTTTGTGAAGTCAATTCAAAATTATTTTCGAATAAAAATGTTGGTAATTTGCTTTAGCATCTCTTTAAACCTAAATATTTTTAAATATCTTTTCAAAAGTAAAAATATACAATCACAAAGCCAATATTCGATTTATTAAATATATAACTTTTCTTTGAAACAATAATTAACCTTTTTAAATCTTTTCCATTAAATTTACATTAATTAATAAAAATTTTAGTTTTATTTTATCTTATTTTAATCTTAAATGATCTATATGTATAATTGGGACTGTCACCTTAGTCGGATTTTCAACTTCGGCTCGATGAATATTTCCGAAACATCTTGTTCTCGTTTCCTCGTGGACGGTCCAAATGGAACCAACTTCCTTCATCTCATCGCTGTCGTCCTCGAGCGTTTTCTCGCCTACTCCTCAATATCTCAGGTATTTGGAAACGTATCTATTTATATTGCGAATTTCCATCGCTCTTTCGCGGCCATTTTCACCTCGATTTTCGCCTCGAATCGCGCCCGTATCGTGCCCACACGTCTGCCCCGAGACCGGAATTTAATCTCGTAAAAAGGGGGCACGTGGGAGATAGAGGTGACGCGGGACGAGCTATGAAATCTGCAGGACGTGACGTTGATTATTTCTGCGATCGTCGGGACGCGCCGCGCCGTCGAAAGCGTCTCCGCCAACGGTCAATACGTTCAATTCGCCGTCGTGTATGACGCGTGTTTAATTAGCAAATTTTAATAGGGGAAGTCGTTTCTCAGGGAGGGGAAAAGAATGCCGTCTGTCATATCACATGGATTATCGATCGCTGTTTTATTTTCGCGAATTAAACGAAAAGGAGCAACAACGCGCGATTGACGAGAACAAGGTGCCGTCATGAAAATTCTCTCTTCTTTCTCTCGATTCTTCTCTCAACGTGAGAAATGTATGTTTGCGTCTATTCGCTTTATTCGCGATTAATTCACACTATTAAGGACGAAATTTAAAAACTGAAGGCTTCTCTAAGGTTATTTCTTTTTTTTCCTAATCAACAATAAAACATTAGTGGCGAATGTTCAAATTTTGGACCTGAAACTAATTTAAAAGAAGAAAACAATGAAAATTTTGATTTATATTGGTTTTGCAGCGAAAATTACTATATTTTGCTACAGTTTTAACTAAACAACTTTTAAATGAGTAAGTGGATTCTAAATGAATTTTTGCACGAATATTTAAAGTTTTATTAGTATATGTAAAAATTTTGATTTAAATGGTAATGCTACTTCTTCATCAAATTTGCAAATAAGTATTGCAAAACGCGATTTTACATAAGAATCAAGAGGAAATAAAAAAATTAAATAACTTTTAAATTAATAAGTGAATTTTACGTAGATCAAACGTAATATTCAAACGTAATACTAGAATATTTTATGAAATTTATATACTTTAATATTTTGAGATATGATACATACATCCTTAATCCATTTTATTAAATTAGATTAACTCATTATGTCTTTTATTATCTATTGTATTTTTATTTTCCTATTTTTATATTAATTATTTTTTTTATGAATTTAATCTTAATATTCCATATTTTATTCCATATTTAATCATATATTGTTTTCAGCGATTGAGAGGATCTGGTTTTATTTTAGTAAATAACAATATCTACCTATCTATAATTCAGCTGTTCAGCTCACACGCGCATGTCGAATTTTAATTCGCGAACGAAACGCTTTCGCTTCTCTGTTCTCTCTTCTCTCCCGCCGAGTAAAAAACCCGCGGGAAAGTGCTAGCACAGTAAAATTATTAGCTTAATAATACGGAAACGCGAGAAGCTTTATTAACGATAAACAGCGCAGAATTCGCCGCGGACGAAAGTATTTTGAGCGCGGTAGCGGCATTAATTCAATTGCATCGGGACAGCAAATTCCATAATGAAAATGTTTCACATATTGGTTAGCGTAAATACGGAACGCGGAACTATGAATTAACTGAAATATTATATAGTATCATTGATATACATCGGGGTCACGTATGCGCTTGCCGCGAATTATCGTTAAAAGATGGGAAATCGCAAAATTCATTGTGCATCCACGGAATATCGACGCTGACAATTAACCGTACTAACAGATGTATATCATGCGTTATTTCATCTGATTGACAATTCGTTGCCCTTTCCCATCAATTTAACTGATCGTAACTGAAGTCTAGCATCCCATCGGTTTTTATTCAGAAAAAAAAAAAATATATATAGGAATGGCGTTTACGCGTATATTTTACCGCACGTTTCATCGTCGTCGAGGTTTCCGGGCATGTATCGGACTTTCGTGGAACGATATGAGCGAATTTGGCGAAGTCGAACGGGTCAACTCAATAAGGGAAAATCTGAAACTTGGGACACACACGAGCACGTCTCCAATGTGAAAATAGATGTGTCAAGTGTGACATAAATACCTCCGCCGCGCGCGAATGGCCAGCCGATAACCGCCTATTTTTAGTCCTTATTTACAGGCGTCCCGCGCATAATATCGATATTGCAATTTCTGCCGGCACAAGATACTAATAGCTGTTTTTCTGCGCATCTACATATCGATTCGCGGACCAGGACATGCACAATGCCGCGGATGTCGTGGTAAAGTGTGTAGATGGAAATATAAAAAAATTTGTGTTTGAATCACAAATAGTTTTACGAGAGTAGAGAGAGAGAGACAGAGAGAGAAGGAAAAAGCGAGAGAGGTCTTTTTGCGATTTTCCACAATTGTGTGAGGAAAGATAATTGTACTAAAAACGACGCGCACAGCAAATATTCTATTTAAATGCTAAAAGTGTCACTTCACTGACCGCACTTGGCGCAGTTCAATTATGAACAATTACGGTGAAATTGCATTTAGTAATTGCATGTGTAATATGCGAATAACTTGTTTCCGATTGACCTCGGCGCAACTTAAGTTCCGAATGCACAGCGCTGCGTTCCCATTTGAATTTCTAACGCAGGGTGGGAGGAGTGTGAAACATTTTAAAAAACATTTAAATATGATAGCAAGCAATTTTCATGAGTTTCTACGACTGTGGAAGGTCCGCATGTTAATTAAGTAAAGAGCGAACGAGCTTTCGCGTAGTCTTTTCCTTTTAAAATTTTCACGAGAGAATCCTGTATCCGATAATAAGCTTAAATAACGAGGTACGTCATTATCATATCCCTAAATTAAGAGATAACTGTCGATAATTTTTAGAGCGAACTCTTGAATTGAGAATCCATAAATACATTAATTTCGAAATTCTGTATTTTTGTAGCTTTCAAATTTCACGTAAAAATTCAAACGTCGTAATATTATTTCTTTCATTAGAAGAAACAAAGACGTTTTAATTAGTTTGTTGAAAAAAAGAAATCTCCTCTTGTCTGGTGATGGCATCCCATTTTCAGCAACGTAAAGTGCTTTTGGCTTTGATTTCATTTTACTATCTTTAAATTTTGTTGGGTTGAACGATTTTCTCTAGGAAAAGATTTACTACTTTATTTAACTACTTTATTGAAGTAAGCTAATTGCATTTTAACGCAGCTCGTCTTTGTTAGATATTATTCTAGACTTTCCTGTCGCGACGTTTCCGTATTGCCTTTCGCTATCCGCGCATTTTCCGCTTAAAGGCTTATCCGCGTCTTTAGTTATGAATCGCCGTGTTATTTCCTTGCAAATTAAAGAGATGTTTCCGCTTAATATCTTCAAAATGAAGTCAATGTAGTGTACCAAATTGTATTTATTGCGATATAATTGAATTTCGTCTCTCTGGTCGATTTTATCGAAAAATTTAATGTAGAAGTTTAAAAAAAAAAAAATTTTGCATTCGGATAGCCTTGTTGCGGCGCGTTGCTTTAGTACAATTATTTTTTCATTGCAAAATTTCTGTATACGTTACGCCGCATCCAAATATATTGATGCATATCACTGAAATTCTGCACCGTCGGGTCCTACCGTTTGCTTTACTACTTCACTCTAGTATGGTTTATGCTCCAGCGTCTACCGTTACTTCGGTTTATGGAACTCCGTTAGAAACGATTAGCGAAATAGCTCTTCTGTGATACGAACTGTTATCGATTAAATGTATATTGGTTCTATCATTGTTACAAGGCGCGTTGTATCAACAATGGCGAGGATAACTGTGCAATCTCTTGTGGGATTGTTTGTCGCAAATTGCGATATTAGTCCAAACTAATGATGCAAGTTCTAATGGGACTTTCCAATCATATTCCAGTTACACATGTTTGATAACGACGCGAAGTGTCGCGAACTTCAAAATGGCGATGTACACTGCACAAACGTGATAAAACGTCTTTATAATTTATCTAAGTAATATTACTACACTGAGAGAAAAATTACTAAATTTTAATAAACATTTATTCGAATAGTACTAATGAAATATTTACTAAATGTAAATATATATTTATTTAGTACAAGAACCACTAATTTAATTCGTCATTTTTTTTAGAATAAATATATTTATGTACTATAAATAAATATTTTATTAATACTATTCGAATAAATATTTATTAAGATTTAGGAATTTTTTCTCTCAGTGTAGTTAAATTTTAGTGAACGGGGAACGTATTAAAATTAATACAGAAAGATATACAAAAAGTTAGCTCTGTTTTTTTAAGACAATTTTTTTGCAATCTAACGCACCATGTCGTGTGGATTTAGATAGATTATTTAGATAGATTATTCATTCAAAAGTGATTCGCTATTCTATCTATTTTTTTCACACGTGTGATATCGATAACACGTAAAGCCGATGCGTTACTCTTGTTACCGAAATTTACGCGGTCCGACGGAGATATTGTACGGGTTGACGATACACTTTAGAAACAGAATGAAAGGATCTGCGCAACCGAATGTAACGTGCTCCGTCCTTCAATTGATTCGTTACGAATTTATCTTTGCACTGCATCCACATACCGAAGTGCGCTTCAGCGTTTCTTCCCGAAACAAATGTATTTCCGCCAAAGCACAATAGTCCTCGCAATAGCCGACATTTTTTGGCAATTCTGAAAGCTTATCCGATTCTATTTCGGCAATCTGGACACCCATTGCCTACCTGCAATATTGTTGTTGTTTCCACACGTCGCGCTCCTTTTTTCGAGTTCCATTTGTGCTTGTCACGCACTGTCAAAAACACGCCTGGAATGAAATTTCTATCACGTTCTTTATTCCATCGAGAACATACATCCATTTTAATTTTACCTCGAGCCTTTGATTCTTCCCCTTTTTCCCTTTATCTTGTTTCATATCTATTTGTTCAGTTTTGATAGTTGAAACAACTATGGAAGCAGACGCTGTTTGATGTCGACGTCGCGCATGATTTTTAGAAAAGGTGATATAAACGACGGTAGAATTGTGTCGTATTTATGTTCTGTGTTACAATTCATCTCAGATTTTGAGCTACGATAGTTTTTTTCAAAAATTGTAGCATCAGTATTTATACTTTTCATAAATATATAATAAAATCATAAAATATGTAACAAAATAATAAAATCATTGACTTATCTAACATCTGTCTAACAAAAATAATAATAATAATGGCCGTGAATATATGCGCGTTATTTGGAAATGAATACATAGGTTGACTGCCTTCGAATTTGCGGCACGTATGTCGCGTGCCGTATGTAATTTCGTAACAATTTCTCGTTTTCCTCTAGAGTAAGCATCACGATCGATACAATCTCTTGATAATACGGCCCAATGGTCACACTGTATACGAAATTATCTCCACGACAATGTAGGATATTAGGCCTTATCCGTTTCACATTTCGTTCTGGGTCACCGCTTCGATCTGTACTTAATGATAACACTTTTGAAGAGATTTTTTTTACAGTTTTTTTTTAAGAAGCGCGCTACATCAAAAGTCTTCATGAAAGAAAGTTGAAATAGTTTACTTGTTTTTTTCAAATAACTTATATTTAAAAATATGTAGGACATTTCTAAAAATATTAAAAAAATTATGAACAAATTATAGATTGTTTTATATTGCATTTGAAAGTAGAAAAAAATTTGATATTTTTTGTCTAGATAAAAAATTATTTCAATAAGAAGTTAATATGTATTCTGATGAAAATATAATTAATAAATAATAATGAAATAATAAATAAGAGATAATGAAAAAAAATCTGAATTTTTTTATTTAAGTACTTTAAATATTCAAGATGATTTGTGTAAAGTTACATTGCGATGCAGAGAACAGTTTCATAAAATAAAAAAAATTATTTATTTACAAAATAACTAAACAGACTCACAATAAAACTTTGTATAAATCGTCTTGAATACTTACAATCTTACTTAAAGTACTTACACAAAAATTGAAATTTTTTTAAATGTTGTAGAAAATAATTTAATTTTTAATAACGAATAGAGTAAATAAACTCTAAAAATATGCTATAATATAAAAATAATTTTATTCACACAACTTTCATATGTATATAGATTATTTGAAGTGTTAATATTAAACACATTTCCAAATTTTATTCACTTTGCATGGACTGTATGTCCGATAAATCCTTAACAATACAACATCGCTACAACTTTGTGCAAGATATTAGTAAATTAAAAAATAAATAAATAAATTAAAGTGCAATTTCTGTCATGATAAACATAACATTTTGTGCCTTGCGTTCATATTCGTTTCACTGGCCTCGCCAGGCTGTCGCAACAAAAGGCAATTAAGATGTTACTTTGTTACTTTGCCCCTCGTCGACGCTGCGCCTTCTCAATTTTCCCCTCACGGAGATTTCCGTTTAGCCGTTTGGGGCGACGTCACCATTAAACTTACTTTCCCTCTGCGCGAGTAAGAGGGAGGACGAGAACCTGCCGGCGAGAGGCGGATATTGGAATCGCGATATTTTCATTCGTAAAAGTTCGGAAGCGAATATATCCTTCACGGTGAGAAAAGTCGTCCGTCCGTGAGCGGCGAATGTTCCGGAAATGATGTGGCGCGGCATACGAACTTCGAATTTTCGGATTAGCGGGATCGTTGCCGCTAATATCCCGCAGAACTTCGCGTGCATTTGCGTATAAAACTCATTCAGCGTTCGAAACTACATATAGGTGTATGTACATTCATGCGCTGTTTGCGACGAGGCTTTATATCAGAATGTTACCAGACGTGCTCAACCTCTCTCTCTCTCTCACTTTTTTTTACACGGGACGCAAATGGCTAGGCAACACACGTAGCTATAAAACATTTTTAGTGCGCCAATGAAAATCTGCGTTCGAAGTAAAAATTTTCGCGTCGTTCTACATTGCAATAATATTTTGATCTCGCAATAAATCAGGATTTAACGTAACTTCTTTTCGCATTTCGATACGATTCCTCTTTTCGGAAATACCGAGAGAGATCCATAAAAGATTTCTCGTTTCGCAAAGATCGGGGAAAAAGGGCTGAAAGGGCGCTCTCGCGCGAGCAGCACATAACGGTCATAAATTGCGGTTTATGAGCTACACTTCGACGTCCCCCTTTTGTTTTTGATTAACGTTTTAAAATGCCCAACGCGCGCATCCCCGCGCAAATTGCCGTCAGAAAGGATCAACCGGGAAGTCCGCCAAGCGGGTCAATAAAGTTTGGCATAAAGAACGCGCATTTGTCGGGGAATGTAAATTCGGTTTGGAGAGTCGCGCACTCATTGCACGACGCGGCTGTGCCGCGCTGCGTCGCGTGGTCGTACGTACGTACGTACGTTGTGTGTACGTTTACCCGGACGCAATATTTGCGTACTGTCGGTCTTTGAGAGAACAGCACAATGGTCCTCGTTCAGAGCATCGACCGCACGACGCGACGTCGCGCCGGCAACGCGAATAAACCAGCTCGCGACGCTGCTTCCAACTAGAATTAATTCGTCTCTTGCCATAATGACCGTCGAGCGTGTTGCGCATTATTCATCAGGACCTCCGACCCGATCGATCTAAAATTATTTTAGCCGCTTATTCTGAATAAAGTAAAAGTCCCCGTTTGAAAAGATGAGAACTTTCAAAAATTTTCTCTCTCTTTCTCTTTCATACGAACGGTTTTGAATTAAAATTATGATAGACTTTTTAATCATTTGAATCATTATTAAAAAGTTTGATGATAGATTCCTTAATGAAGTTGTAATCGACATTTCCTTTGCGACCACGTAAAAAACGATTAATATATAACTTTTCAATTTTTTATATTACGTGTCTTTAGTCTAAGTGTCTTAAATTGATCTCAGTTCTTCCTTACTTCAAAACTTATCCTATTAATCCTCTTGGGAGCCAGAAAGCAATTACTTTCACAGCCACTAAACTATAGTTTCTCTCGGACATGAGATCTTAACAAGACACTTTCAACTTTAATTGGAATCATTTGCCATTTATATTTGTCCATTCTTTTTCTGACAAAATGTTCTTTCTACATTCACAAAAATAATGCAGTGACAGAACAGATTGCATTTTTAACGTCATGAATTCAGCTGAACGAAGTCGTTAAGAGTAAATTGATTAATTAAAAATTAAACATAAGTAGCCTATAATTATGAATTAATTAGTCAAGTTATAAATAACCGTTACCTCTTCCAGGCACTTGAGAAGATCGGGAGGCATTAATCGTCGGCATTAACGTTAACGAAAATTCGCGAGTTTGTCCGACGTCAGCTCATATTCGATGAAATTCCTTGCTGCTTGTTTTGCGCAGTGTCATTTTACATCGCATTAACGGGAAAATAACAGAGGAGTGTAATGAAGAGAACGCCGGCGCAGATTTTCTTGCGATCGTTTTTCTCCACCGCCTTAATGGAGGACGCCGGGCGCGCACGGGCGCGAGATTATTTGCGAAACAGCTCTGGAGAGCAGGAATCTCGTTATGACGTTTCTCAAGTAACACTTCGTTACTCTTGTGCAGTGGGTCTCGGTCATGTATTTTCATTCGCCTTTTATTTAATTACTCTACTCATCCCCTTTTCCTCTATCCAACTTTCTTTCGGTGGTGCGAATCTCTCTCCCTCTCTCTCTCTCTCTCTCTCTCTCTCTCTCTCTCTCTCTGTTGTCAGGTATTTATAAGCCCTTATCATGATAGTCACCTTGCCGAGCCGTCACTTAACAAAGTGTATAAAAACAGAAAGTTTTAAATGTCGTGTTAATCGACAAAATTAATCTCTTCATACTCACAGTGCGAAAATACGATACGTAATATCGTTTTCGTCTACATCTTCTGCAACAGAATATTTAAATATAATGCAAAAACTGCCGAAAAATATGCAAGAACTTTTGTAACCGATTAAAAGTAAATCATAGCTCAGATTACTTTTTTTAAGAATTATTTCTGGCGGCGCGCGATAATTTCTTCCAGCGAGACTTATTCCCGGTTCGCAGGACGACGGGAGCGAAACGCGAGCTTTCTCCGCACGGATTTTGCGCCCTTATCATGTCACGCCTCGTTATCTAGCAAAAGTGGATGAGCCGTAATCTTGCGCTGCAAGAAAACGGGACCTGTTCCGTTGTAGTCTCTCTTTGACATTGCAGGTGTCATCGCGCACGAAGATAATTCCGGGATATGCTCCACCTCCAGTAGAAACTTGCTTATTTCTCCTCGCATCTCCAATGACGTTCGCAGTGCTTTGCCTTAAGTTCATGCCAAGCGTGCGCGCGAGTATTATTTCTGACGTAAATTCGTATTATCTACTTAACAGTTAATTTGAAAACAATAAATGAAATTCTGTACGTTATAAATTTTTAAATCAGGCATTCTAATCGGTTTTTACGAGAACTCTCTTACGAGCTTTAATACAATTTTATTATAAAATCGAATTATAACTGTTTTTAAATAGTTTTTTTATTTTCCCATATTTTTAAATTTTCTAATCTCTTTGTTATCTTCATGTACATCCGCCTCATTACATAGAAAATTCTTATGAAAGAAATAAACTACCCGATTTTGAACAGAATCCTTCTCACGTTGTATTTTATTATTACACTTATACAGATTACGTCACTGCAATTGTATTCATTGCATTATTTTTCTAAACATAGACATTTAAACATTTTCTTTACCGTTCCTAACAGTTTCTCTCCATGTACATATATTCTCCTTGCATATATTAATTTTATGAAATCGCTCGTTAGAAAACAAGAAAGCGTAAAATTGTAATGCAAAAGCAGGAATATATGCATTTATCTCATGAAAATAAATTCCATGTAAGAACGCGAATAAATGGAATAATAATAAAAAAGAAGAGGCTAAGGAATTGTTAAAATTTAGAAAATATAACGTATTATACCTACCAATATAAAAGTCATTATATTAAAATAATAAATAATATTATACGCGTTTTATCACACCAAGTTCTAAAAATTCTGAAAAGATTCATTCAATAGACTCGCAATAATCTCGCAAATGTTCACGAAAAGAGATATTTTAAAATAGACAAAGAGAGCACTAAAACCAGCAAAAGCCTCGTAGATTGAGTTAAAAAGGGAATCGTCGTTTACAGCCACTGTCGTTTGATGTTGCAGGTGTCATCACAGGCGGGGTGAGGCATCGTCTGAGCTGCGGCTCCGCATCCGCCCTGAGCTACGGCGGCGAAAAGTACGGTAGAAGCGGAAGGTCCGGCGACGGTAGAACCGGGGGCGGCGTCAGGGAGAAGGAGGATGACACCAAGAGTGCGGAGAACATGTCCAGGGTTTTACCCTCGAGGCAGAGCCTCTTGGACCTCGTCAGCGGTAAATTCATGGGCCGACACACACCCACTCACCACTACTACTATCAGCAGCAGCAGCAGGTTGGTTATCGCCTGCGATCGTACGATAAAATATTCGTTTCACTGCCGCACATGCTGGGAAAACGTCCCGGGGACACTTCGCGCCGGGTGAACTCGCCCGTATTGAGCACTTCGACGTTGGCCGTCAAATATTCCTTCTCCTGAATCTGATTTTTTGCGGTTTTTTAAATTCATTTACGTTGAAAGAACTGCTACATGGCAAGAATGGTTTTGCTGAAGCATACACCGAAAGAAGTTGTTAACTTGACTAAATTTTTCAACTTGATTAAATTTTTTCAGTTCAAGTATTTATGCATTAGACTTAAATACATAAAATACTTGAATTTCAGTTTAAGCATTTAGCTTAACTACATATATAACTTAAATATATAAATACTTGAACTGAAGGAATTTAATCAAGTTGAAAAAGTTAGTCAAGTTAACCACTTTTTTTTCTTTCAGTTTATAAAAAACTTAGCTAGAGTATCAAAACTTTTTGCAACATTATCATCATCTTTGAGCGTCTTATATTAATTATTTTGAGATTTATATCTAGCTAAATTTTTAGATGTTTCATAGCAAAACCATTCATTCCGTGTAAGTTTCGTTGAAAAAAGCGAATTCTTTAGAATCTTTTTCAGAGCTTCCAAAAATTATCATAAAGTTTCAAGATTTAATTTCTCTAATAAATAAGTTCTATACAAAAGTATTATTCTTAAGAAATTTCTTGAAAAATGCGGTGACTGCGGATAAATTTACATTGCTATATAACCGACACATTACGGGAGAAGCAAAGAAAATGAGAACGAATAAGAAACGGTGGAAAAGTAAGAAAATAGAGGGAAAGTTTCTCTTTAGCCAGGCGCTTTAGTCAGTTAAATGTTTCAATAGGGTTACAGCTACGAAATAACCTGTATTGTATTTACTTTTATAAAAAAAAAAAACGTCATGCACGCATCTCTGAGTTTGCAGGACAGGCGCGTTTACTAAACTATTCGACGTGAAAAAAAAATTTTTTACCAACAATCCCGCGAGCGGATAACAACGTTCGCAGTATCCGTTTCATTATGCGGGACAACCGCATACGAGCTATACCTTGATGGTTCGAACATAGCACGAATAAACCGACGTGTGGAAAATATGCGCGACGAGGATCTCCGGGAGATGAAAAATAACCAGAACGGCTTTACATTGCCCGTGCGTGTAACCAGCAATTAAGCGAAATACTATGAGTATATTAAACAACCGCATTGTCGATCGTGATGGTTGCGCGAAAAATAACGAATTTCAGTGAAATTAACTTTAGAAAAATTAATTGTATTGATAATTAATTTTTCTGATTAAACGAGAGAGATTGATGGCCATTTGTGCCATTGTGACGTTCCGTACATTTTACGGTGTGTTTGTCCTGCATATTTATTAATATTGCGATATTTATAAATATTACAATTAAATGTACATTTATATTGTACATTTTTGCGGATACCAAAATCTGTAGTGGTTTTGGTCGCGTTTTTGCATGCATGAACTGTTGTCTCATAACAGTTTGTACATCCTAATTGGTGTAGGTGTATTCTGTGTATTCGCAGCGATACTTCAGCTCGTCACGGGACTCGCTTCAAGGGGGATACGTGAATCGGGGGGCGAGCGAGCTCGATCTGAGCCGCAAGCCGAGAAGAAGGGACCACCTAAGGGGCAGATTCAAGCTGCCATATACAGTTGCTCTTACGTCCTCGCGTGATCAATCGCACCTCCACACACCGGCATCAGTCAATCATCTCAGCAACAGTAGCTGCAACGGCACTGAAACGTGAGTACTTGATTGCCGAGCAATCGCGAGCGACCAATTTCAATTATCGTCGGGTATCAAGTTTCGTTACGTACCCCTCAGAGCTATTCTTTTCCATATTTCCGATATCGAGAAGAAGAGGGATATTCGCAGAAAAATTCAATTTGATGCTAATTTCCCTCCTTATAGAGGGGTCAAATCCGCGATTAAAATTCAGGAAAATGAATATAACGAAGAAATCCGCGTAGTAAAGGATCATAAATATTCAGGCGACTTCTTGGAGGCTTACTTAATATCGTGGCGGCGTTTCTTGCATTTTTAAAGATCGCTTAATTGTACTAAGGTTTTTTTAAATAGAAATATCTTCGCGCGGGATTGCGGAATTGTCGGAAGCAAAATTGCGGAAAAATCTTTTTGTAAGCAGTGAAAACTTTTTTTTTTAATTTAGCGAAGTTGCGTGTACAAAGTTGCATGAGCTCTTTTCAGACTGTTGCGAACATTCGATACTTCCAACATAGCAATTTTTCACATTGATACGCGAATCCTCGTACACACAGTGCGAACGTTAACGGAAAAAATGGACAGCCGTGTCCAGCGGAACGCTGTCCAGGGACGAAAGTAATTAATCAGTGCACGTTTACGCTGAATTACTGTCTCAGGAGGTACACGGCGCAACAACAGCAACAGCAACGCGGTAGTAGAGGCTTTCCCGGGCAACCTGGATCGAGGAATTTTCGCACTGGTGCGCCAAATTGGTCCTTCATCTTCGATCCTGCGGGACGTCTCTGTTACTATTGGTCGATGGTGGTTTCTCTTGCCTTCCTTTACAACTTCTGGGTGATCATCTATAGGTTTGCCTTCCAGGAGATTAACGGTTAGTCCGCAATGCGCTTACAACTGTCTTCAAATTTCATAGACGCGTTCATAGAAGCGTTTTATATAAGACACGTTCTAAGATGTGTCTCTTCTAAGGTTCTGAAAATTGAAGATTCGAATCGAAAGTACATTAGTTTATTTTCTTGAAAAATTTATTAAATTGTGGGATCATCTGTAAGAGAATCTAGTTTCCATGTCGATTACATAGAGATTCGTATTCAAATTTTATTACATATAGAACTTTTAATGATCAAGAATTCATATATAAATTAAAACGCTTCCATGAGCACGAGAAATTATTAAATTATATTCTGTTACACGCCATGATATATATTCTTTGATTTATTCGTATGAAAATGTTCCAAAGTGAATTACTTTCAATGACAATTTATATTCAAGAGTTTTGAGGAATTTTATTAAATAAATTAGAATTTTTGTTAAAACGATCGCTACTATAATGTTTACTTTAATTGAATATCAAAGCGAGCAATAGCTTTGCAATTTATAAAACAATACGTGAATTAAACCACGCATATGAGTTAAATAGAAAATAAAGGCATCGCTAAAATATTTTGCATATGTAGACCATTGTAGAAGCTGCTTTTTCCCAATCACGAATATAAAAAGCCAGATTAAATATAACGGCGATCAATACGAAGGCATCAATAGCTTTCGACCGATAACCTATTATAACTGATTGAAATTTGAAAATGAAAAGATTTTAATTTTAGAATGTACAAAAATTCACAGAAAGGAAATATTGCATAGAAAAGGAAATATTGCATAGAAAAGGAAATATTTTAAAAAGCACAGATTTAACTTTTAAAAAGAAATTATCAAGCGTTAAGGATTAATCAATACTAAATCTGCATAAATTACACATATTGAATTGTAATGAATAATGAATATATTAGTAATTGTACATATTGAAATGGACATTGTTTTTGCTTGCAAATGCAGGAGAAACTCGTTGGGTGTGGTTCTGCCTGGACTACTTCTCGGATTTTTTATACGTGCTCGACATAATATTTCACATTCGAACGGGATACCTGGAAGACGGCGTCCTGCAAACCGACGCCACGAAATTGAGAAATCATTATACGAACAGCACCACATTTTACATTGACATCCTGTGCCTGCTGCCCCTCGACTTTTTATACTTATCTATAGGATTTAACAGTATGCTGCGAAGTTTTAGACTCGTAAAAATTTACCGGTAATTATCACTTTTTTCTCCATCTTTTTTACGATTATATATACTCTATAATATTAATTAAATTAAAGGATTAATTTAATTAAATTTAAATGCCAAATTTATGAGACATTATTTTGCAATGTTTCATTTATTGCACTTATTAATGTGACATGTCATTTATTCTTGCATACTATAAAAATCATAAATTTAATGCATGATGCATGATATTTGAAAAAAAGTTTTCGGCACGGAATTAAATGGAGCGCAACGAACTGGGATTTTTTACAAATTTCTCTTATCACATATCGCGGAATCTTTAACACGTGAAAATTTCATTTCCGTCTCAATGATTTATATCGACATGTATATCGATCTGTTCCGAACACTAGAGTCATGTTTGTGAATTTCTTTTCAACTACTGTAATTGACTTCGAATATGTAAATGTACAAGTTCGGATTTTTCCTCGTGGAGTACGACTTACTTGGAGTAAGCCGAGATTGAGAAGGATTGCGAAAATTCGCATCATATAATGTCACAGTAACGCAATGCTGATCTTTCGCACGTGAACGTTTACACATTTCGATGCAAACATCAGCGTTCCGGATGTATCGCAAAAAAATACATCGAACGAACGGGTAGCTCATGTTATATCTCAATATTATCCTTTATTAGAAGCAAAATGCGCGAAAGAGAAACGCGGCTTTTCCTGCACTTGTCCTCGCGAGATTTTTGCATTGACAAATTGGCAAACAATACTTTGTAAAAATTTGATTTTGTCGGGATAATTCACCGATTTATTTATTTCTAAAATGGCATCGGCTTGTACGTTTTACTTACTATATATTACCGTATTCCCGTCTAACGACATTATGGACGCGACATGTGTATTAAGCAAACTGAACTCGGAGTCGGTGGTCACATTTAGTGACAAATGGCGGCATTGAGAACACGAACCATAACGTGGACATGTTTACGAAGACTGACGGTAAAAGGAGTCGGAATTAGAGAGAAGGCAAACGTAATATGCCAAATGTAATAACACATTCTATCTAAGGCTTTCAGCAATTTCACAAAACCATTAATCGTTATTTCATATTAAGATAATAATCAGTAGAATAGGTTGATTTACGTTTGGGTGAAATTATAACGTATACGTTATAATTTCATCCAAACGTATACGTTATAATTTCTCCCAAACGTAAATCAACCTATTCTACTGATTATTATCTCAATATGAAATAACGATTGATGATTTTGCGAAATTGCTGAAAGCCTTAGATAGAATGTGTTATTACATTTGGCATATTACGTTTGCCTTCTCTCTAATTCCGACTCCTGGTGTAAACTCCTTCCGATATATTCCTTTTTCGGGGTTTTCCACAGTTTATACTGTAAATTATTGATCGCAATCGTTTCAATCGCGGCGCCACACTGAGCCGTAAATCGCGGACGGCGGAATCTCGCCGCACTCGTAAATAATAATGGTATAAAAAAAACAAAAAACTGACAGGAGGACATATTTTAACCTGTTGAAGGCACGAGCTCTCGAACCTTTCTGTCGTATACGCGATGATTAAAAACATCGTTCGTCCCACGTTTGTTGAACACGCTCCACATGATTCCCGCCGCCGAATATCCTAAGAGGAATTCCTAAATTTATCGCTCCGTGACCGCCGGAATTTCCGCCAATTTTCTCGACCCGCTTTCTCCGTCTCTGACGTAGGTTCTGGGCGTTCATGGACAGGACCGAGCGACACACGAATTACCCGAATCTGTTTCGCTCGACCTCCTTGATACATTATTTACTAGTGATCTTTCACTGGAACGGGTGCCTCTATCACATTATTTATAAGAACAACGGCTTCGGCAGTAAGAACTGGGTGTTCAGCGACTCCGAGACGGCGGACGTTGTCAAACAATACCTACAGAGCTACTACTGGTGCACTCTTGCCCTAACGACCATCGGCGATCTGCCCAGGTATTTACTCATTTATTTATGCGCCGAGACGTTACGTGTGTGTTGTGTGGGTTCCGCAAGGAAATTTAGGGCGAATGTACCGCTGATATATTGACCAGACCGTTGCTCAACGCTCGAAAAGTCTTTTGAAATTTTCTTTTTCACATATGCAAACTTTTATTCGTTTAAGCAAATTTTATTCATGCTGCTCTGCTTTTATACAGCAAGATATATTTGATCTTGTAAATAGCGTACAAAATGAAATATGGAATGCGATATATAAGTTTGTTCTAGTGGATGTGTATAAAGGAAATTTTGCCACTTTAGTCACCGCAAAACGCGTATTATGCAACGATTTGAGCGATAATCCCATCACGACTCACCTGGTCATTCGTAAAAATTCGAGAATTTCTTTCAAAAACGTTACACAAACTCACACCAATAACACTAACGCGTTACTTTAATTTATTTACTATATTTGTTCTCAGACCAATACAGCAATAAAAGTGTATTAATCTCATACGCAATTCCCTACGAGACTATGTAAATAATATGATTATTATTTCTTTAATTCTATATATATTCTAATATCCATATATATTTCCAGTACTCCCACGAGTCCGTTGTCATTAACCACATATGACATTCCGAGAGTAATTTCACGTATTCACGCGTTGATGCCCCGCATGCAGTTTTGAATAAAAAGCGACGGACCGTGACCAGCTACTCTGTTATAACGCTGTACCATGGCGCTAGAAACCCTCTGAAAATGTAGCTCTGATAAAAATCGATGACAATGTGTGTGTGAAATACCCAAACCACCCAAATAAAAGAAAACCACCAGAAAAACAACCAAATAACCGATAACCAAATTGATAAATTTTTTGCACTATTTAAATTATCTCTGCAGCTAAAATGCATCGAAAATGTATTCGTACCGATTATACCGCGATCTTTCGTGACCACGTTTATTCTAATTTTTATTTATATGTATATTCCGCAATTCTGGTTTGTGATATTTTTTTTCCATTTCAAATCTCCGCGGGATATTTCAATTATGAAGATATTTGTGCGAATACGGAATAAAAGCTCGAAGTCACTCTTTCGTGGTCGGACTCTACCAAGAACCGTATAATCAGGAAACGAAAAAGAGTCAGCGTGCACAATGCGAATAAATGAGTCCAATATTTTTGTTAGCGCACTTAAAATAGAGAAACTCACGCGGAAGAGCGAAAAAATACCGGAGACATTTCCGCGTCGGACAATGTACTTGTTGGACGAAGAATTTCTATTCGAGGTCAGTTTTTATTCCGTGTTTGAAACGACAAAGCCGGCGATTAATTAATAGAGATCTAGAAAAGATTCATCTTGCGACATAGCCGTCTTGTGTGTATTTGGAAACATTCGCAGGGTTGTCTTTTTGCATAAAATTCATTCAATTATCGCATGAAAATCGTAAAATGAAAAACGCAAGTCGAGAAACGTTAGACGAGCACACTTTTAATATCTTTTTCCCCTTTTCATCCTTTTCAGACCGAGAAGTAAAGGCGAATATCTCTTTGTGATTGGTCAGCTGTTCTTTGGTCTGCTGCTATTCGCAACGGTGCTGGGTCACGTCGCAAACATCGTCACTTCCGTCAGCGCGGCGCGGAAGGAGTTTCAGGGTGAGTCTGATTCAAGTTCCTCTTGCATGTGTATCTCTCTGCATTAGCTTGCCGATCGTACTTTAACTTTTTATACAGCAAACGGAATTCGTTCGACGAAAGCAAAGTAAGACCTGCCGTCGTTTTTTACGCGCGACGAGCGTCGATTTTTATTGCGAAATGTACGAATCCCCATCGTATTTTATGAAACTTTATTTCGATCCCCCGTCAGTATCGTAAGAACCGAAAAAGAAACTCACGAAAATATTCATCTCTTGGCTCGTGACTGTAAATAATTCGGCACATGTGATACGTTTTATGGCACGAAATGCGATTTACGATTTCCACTTGACGTTACGTAAAACGAAATGCACGAAAATTCGTAAAGTTCATATGCTACGTTTACGCGACGATGGCAATTAAGTATTTATCCAAAGTGCACGAATAAGGTAAATCAGAGCGTAAAGTGAAACTGGCCTTATCTAACAAATTCTTATTCAAACTTTATTTACGAATTAACTTGATCCAATACTCATGATTAAAAGAAATAATATGTGAATATAAAAGAAAAACAATAATCGCCGTTAAATAAAAGCTCGGTATAACAAATAAAAACATTTTAAATCTGTGGAAACAATTTGTTGAACGCATTTATAAGAAATAAAAGTTGCGATATGAAACTGCGATATGAACTATAAAGCGGATCGGAACTTTTAATGCAGCTAAATAAGTTTTTACAACAGATTTGTTGTATCCTCTGAAGCATATAGTAGTAAAATATGTGGCCTCATCTCTTTTTGCCAAAGTCGTTCGAGTTACGGCTTGGCAAACTGCCACGAGAGATCGTTTCCCTCGCCCTTTCGGATCTCCCGAGCATGCGTTCCATCGCGCATGATAAATAACTGCATTTTCAATTAACGCCGAGCAGGAAATGGACACTTCGTTCCGCATCCAAGCTCCGTTTTAATTGCGCCGCATCGCAGTTTCGCCGCGTCCGCATTTCCGCCCTTACACCTTCGTTATTTCACGACTCACCGGGTCGCTTTCTGCCCGCTGCTTTCCGCAAAATGCGCGATTCGAATGGCGCGTTCCGGCATAAAAGCCAGCGCACGCTCGACATAGAGGCGGTCATTTCAATCCTAGAGTACTCGCAAACTGAATAATCGCTCCGTCGCGCATTTTCGTTTCCCATTTATATCTTTCAATCTGTTGTCAATAGGTCTGTAAATGTACGTTTCCTCATTTCTTCATCAAATACTATGCAGCAAAAGATTACGCAAACACGCTTATCTCCATTCAAGTTTCTTCTAAAGAAGGTAACAATTTGCTCGAGTAACCGTAAAAAATAATTACATTACAGCACTTAATTACTGTGAAACTATTTTTTAAATTTTACTACACATTTTACATTTACTAAATTCTTTTACTACACTTATAATTATTTTTGTAATATTAATGTTCTTCATACAAGTATATTAACAAAAGAATTATAATAATCATATTTTTAATTATTATATTTTCTTAATTTGTTGATATATCTTTACTTTTTGTTAATAATTTCTGACACATGCAAAGTATTCCACATCTATCGTATCATATTTTAATTGCATGTGTACTTTGAAGATCAATTAGAGTAAAAAAGTGCAGAGAATAAGTGAATTCTTCAAGTTTTTATAATTCAACTTTTAGGAAATAGATTTATAAAATTATATTTAATAAAAAAATTAAATAGAAGAAGTAAAATGATACAAATAAATAACAAATTTCTCCATCCCCCCTCACCCTTCACTTTTTTATAATCCCTAAAGTTAATATATATAGGTAGAGGTCATGATTCACGTAAGTTTGGGAAATCCTGCTATAAAAGCGCTAAGTTATTTCTTAACAATTCGGTCGGCACGCGGCCTTGGCCTTTGTTTTCAAAGTGTAACGCGCCGCCTACGCGCTGCATATAGGACACCGTCCTATCATTCGCACACTCCTGAACGAGAAGGTATAAAGCTAGTTTTTCGTGTGTTATTTTATTTTTCAAAAAGTGATCATAGGTACAGAAAAAACCTTAGTTACATAATACCCGCAACATAAACCCGTGTGACGTATCGATCAGTTTGAAACACGTAACAATAAAAGTGTATATAAAAATTTTTTAAAGTTTCTGATGAAGTTTTTATTTTTGTTGGGATATAAAAACATAAAATAGACAAATATTAACAATAAATTGATATAAACATACATACTTTATGATAAGATAAATTTATTTTTTCTTGTGTGTGTGTGTGTGTGTGTGTGTGTGTGTGCGTGTGTGTGGAACGTTGAATACAATTGTACAATAGCAGACCATATGTCGAAATTAATTTAAAACATGAGAAACAAAATATTTGCCGTGAATTTTTGAAAGGATTAAATATTTCCTAACAAATCGGTTACGTGCGGTCTTGGTTCCTTGTGTTCGACGTGTTACCGTGGCTTTAGTTTTTTTTTTATTTTACGGCTTTTGCACGCGCGCACGTTTCGAACAATCTTGACCTCAACTTGTTGAACGGCATAAAATATGTTGCCTTGTGCACAAGTCGTTTCGTACATTATTTTATTATCCTTTAGTCGTGACGAAGAACAGATGCAATTATTTCTTATAAAAAGAGATTATCAACTCATATAATTTAATTATTTTTAATTAACTCGCTATACTAGCCGTCGGCCATTTTTAATTTTTGCGGATTGGTGGAACGAACATGAAACAGATCGACTTCAAATTGGCGATGTCACGATTCGTTTAACCATTAAAAACAATCGTGATTTATTTCTGCTTTGAAACCTGTCAATCGTGTAGCGTAATTTCAGCATCTATTTACTGGTTTGTTCGAGATTCTCCTCTGTCATTTGAAATTCGCCTCTTGTGCTAATTTGCCCTCGGGAGTGTCGTGCAAAGTGTCGCGCGACATCTTAATTAAACGTGTTTTCGCCAGTGTGTGAGTTCAACGAACCTTGGTAACCTGAGAGGAGGAAAAGGCCTAAGAGAAGCATTATGAAACGACAAAAAACAAATAATAGTATAATAGAAATAAGTAATTTATTATTTTATTATTGACGAATTTTCTCAATTCCTTTTATCTGTAATTTAAAATTAAAAATTAAAGAAAAAGATTTTATTTATAAAATTTTATAAAAGTTTATAATTAAGAGGGAAAAAATGATCTTTTTTGGGAGAAAAATTTATATTTATATAGTTACTCTATTAAATCTATTTAAAAAGGAAATAAATATTCAATATATGCGATTATTTTTTTTTAAATATTATTAATATATGTGGACACTATTACAATCTAGGTTTTATATTTGTATTTTATATAATAGATCGTGATGCTACTATATTCCGCTGCGTTGCACATCATATTGGTGAGTAACGAAGTATTTATTTTTTTGAAAGCAATGGATTTATGAATACTATAACAGAACGGAATAGAATAAATGTAACATTTCACAATCACATTGCCTGTTACATTGGATTAGAACAAATTAGAACGATATTTAATCCTGGATTATGTAATAAGCGTTTGATGAGTCATTATGCATATACGTATATATGTAAGCACGTAAAGCTCTAAATATAATATTTCCAGGCAGCATTAGAGAGAGAATATCATTAGAAGATATTTTGTATATTCATTTTAATATACAATGCAATCGATTAAATTTTCAAAGTTTGTGCTTATATAAATAATGAAATATATAAAAGAAGTGAAAGAAGCAAAATAAAATTACAAGCAAAAGTAAATGTAGTCATTTTTAAAGCTTTTATTTCCTTTTATATCTCTTACGGTGTTCGCACGGATGATATAGATCGGAAGAAGATATTTATTACATACATTTATGTATAAATAAAAATAAATTGATGTAGATACAAAATACAGCAGAAAAAAGTGGTTAATATTAAAATGTTTTTACTTTGTTTTTTTTTTTCCTTTTTGAATAATTTTTAATAATATTTGAGGCATTTCGTCTCGTTGTATTGTTTTTAAGATTATATCGACTGTTACAAAAAAGCAATATACTTCAAGCAATATGCTTTAATATACATGCGTCATAATATGTAAGCATAAGCATGACAAAACGACGAAAAATATTTCACGGTTATTGTTTATTCCAATTGATTTACTTAACGAAAAAAGAGAATCATATTAATAAATATTAATTATATTTTTTCCTACTTTAATTTTATTGAAATTTTCTTCGTAGCCCATATATATCTTTTATGAACAAATCTAACATAATTAATACTTTATAAAATTATTCAATAACAAATTAAATATAATTATAATTATATGCGAATACTTATACATATGTGGTACCAATACGGATTAGCTAATTCTTTAAATTTATGGTTTGAAAACCTGGATATTTTCATACTAGGATTTTAGAATTTCTATAATTTGAAATTCTCTTTCTGTTTAATTAACCTCAAAGTCACAATATTAAAGTATCATACATGGTTGTGGAATACTTTGCATACACATAGAAAATGCAAAAATATGTTTGATTGAGATCAAAATGACTGGAACACGCATATCGATCCTTTAATTTAACAGCATGTGTTGAATTGCTTCTTTGAAATCATTAGCGAGCAAATCGAAATGCATAATTATGATATATCGTCCTCATTAATTATGCATATAAATTAGTGTAATATACAACGGGCACGAAACAACATTGAGAGATATTTAGTGATTGTTTAGTCCGAAATTCCCAATCCCAGTTGAATGTACATGCAGTGTACGAACGACGTTCGTGTCTAACGTTAATCGAATTCGCGCGAGTACTCCTGGGTTAACACTTTCCTTCCGCTAAACGGTAGCGCGTCGGGCACTATTACGACAATAACCATCGACGATCGTAGTTTTCCTTGGCATTGTGCCGCACGAGATACGCCAGAACTGTGAAAGATATAAGCCGAGAGACCTTTCCATTGTAGAGATAAGCTCCTTGCGGCGTTGTTCGATTACCGTAAAATATAGGATATTTACTAGAATATTTCGCGGCGTTATTTTATAGCTTTATCTCATCTTCTGTCTGAAGATGAGAGTATATCTATTTCATTTTCCGTACGCTCTATTAACACACGTATCTTCTATCTATTTTTCCCCAAAATAATAATAATTCTTCGCAGTTGTCTCGTAATCATTAAATAATATCTTCACCTTTCTTATTCGGAATGCCGCATATTTGATATTATCCACTTTTTTTATACTTTTATTATACGTAATGCCTCTTGTTAAAAGATAATGAAAACATTGAAACGAGAAACGCAGCTATTTATTCCATAGACATGTAAGATAGATCCCGCATGCTATATTTTCTTTAAGTGGGTTTGTCAGAACCAAAATATTGGGAGAAGCCTGTCCTTTTCTCGTGTAGGCAATTGCGTAACGTTTGTTGACAGCGGTTGTAGTAAAAGACAATAAAGGGCAGACTCCTCTCCACGTTTTGGCCAAGGACAGATATATTTAGTTAATGCTGAGAGTCTGTCTTATATGTCTGATTTGTTCTAGTACTCATATTGCGTCTTTAGAATTTGAAGGTCAGAATTCTTTTTCAAGATTTTTTATATATAAACATTTTTTATATATTTACATTTTTACATATACATCGAATTTAAGATGTAGATATATGTATATCTACATCTTAAATTTATATGAAAAGAGCGTATTAAATATTCCGGAAGATTGAGCGGAAGATAGAAAACATGAAAATACCATTTGTTGCAATTAGGGCTTCTACTTCACCAATTAGATCCTCTTTAGAAAGGTCTGTAAATCCCTTGACTCTCGTAGAGCAAGAGAAGTCGGCAGGATCGATGTTTAATGACAGTCTACGGGGATCGTTGAGGAGAGCCGGAGCGCGTTCTCGTTACTCCTCCATTATATTTGTGAAAAATTTCCTCGACATAAGAATTTGACGAAAATTAATATCCGGGAAAATCTCATAGTCACATTTAATTTTACTTTTAATACTCCTTTCTCATCTTATATTTATATCTACATTAAACGATAATGTCTTAAAACTAAAAAATTATGCGAATCATAGAGTGAGTACACATGCAAAATTTCATTGTGTACATCGCGAATTTCCACTTCTTAATATCATCGTAGTTTAATCGAAATGTCATTTGTTGTACGTAGAAGGAAATTAAATTTCCCTCTATAACAGAAAGAAACGAAATTGTATTTTCATTACACTTTGAATCCTGAAAGCGACAAAGTGGATAAAATGTTGCGAGACAATGACATATTTGACAACCTGCAAAGAAGTTATACCATTCGATAATTACCTGTCTATCGATAAATATTAGTTATTGCAACGTCAGTACTGTTTATTATTGCCTGTTGCAACGTCAATAACATCATCGTGATGAATAAATAAAAACAAGCAAAAGGAAAAAATAATTATTTTTTGTCATCAATATTTTAATATGTATAAAATACTTCGGAAGTAGTTTTGAAAGATTACTTTTTAGAAACGCAGAAATTGTCTCGGCAATTCCAATAACTGTATAAATACATTTATATATATGCATATGTCTCTCTCTCTAATATTAAAAAAAATATATTATTTTCTTTTTGTTCACAACAATGTATTAGATTGGAATAAAAATTCGTAGCGGGGCACACATGTGGTTAAATAAGTTTATGTACAAATATCTAAACATTGTCTTTGAATTTCAACGCTACAAATTTTTGTTTCAATCCAATAGGTTTTATTCTTTGTAGTATTTTTCTCTGTTATTTCATACGTATTCTATTTTTAAAAAAAGAGTATACTATAAGAATTGAAGAAAATTTGATTGGATTGGTTATTGTAACAAAATTTCATATGTAGAATTTGATTTATTTATATGTTAAAAAAAGGAAATATCAATTGTGATTACGTTTGGTACAATCGCAAAATAAATTAATTTAATCGCAAAATAATTAATGCTTTCGCGAGATCTGTTCTACGTTTCATTACATTTTTATTCCATTAACAATTATTTTGTTTCTCTCTAGTATACTTCAATTTTAAATTTAACGTTATGTTTTCAATGTCTTTGCCCAACAAATAATTTTTCAATTGTGTTTACACGATGAATTTCTTCTCAACAATTTCGTAATAAACTTCTTCTTCTAATTGTTTCGAAACAAACCGCATTATTTTAAACATAAATGCAGTAACGAAAAACAGGATTAAGAAAGATCAAGAACAAATAAATGCAATTTTTAAGCTTTAAATTTACTTCGTGTTAAAAATAGACCGAATGTCGCGAATTTAATTCCACGTAACTGACAACACTATCGAGAATTTATCGGAATAGGTAATCTAACAACTTTTCTCGTAATACAAAGCCACAATCGCCAAGAAAGTTACTCGAATACGTTACTCGAATAAGAAATCGTAAAAGTAGTTTTCCTATAGAGGAAACATTACATAGAAATGTCGAAATAATGTTACGATAAGGGTTTGAAAAGCTACTTTCATGAGATTGATCCATCCGATGGAAATTAAAAAAAAAATTGTAACCATAAAAAGAAGGATGCGCATTGGCATAAGATTTACTAGGAAATTGCAAATAATACGGTATTACCATTATCAAATCTCTTTACGTATATTTTCCAACATTCGTAAACCAATTTGAATTCGATGCGCCCCAGGAGAGAATCTTTTATACAACGCAGAGCGAAATTGCGAAATAGGGATTAATACTATAAATGTAATTCCATAAGATTTCGAAGGTATAAAATGAAAGACGACGGCGCGGTAATGACCCTCACGGCTTTTTACTTTTGCAATTTTCCCTGCGGAATTAAACGGGAGCACAACCGATTAAATATGAAATGCAATAGAATTTCTTCTAATTCCATGCTCGTTCACTTTTAGCTGCGCGAAATCTCGTTACAAACAGCTATCGTTATTACCCTGGCACATAACAATCGTGGTTGCATATCGAATTGCTTCGGATTATACCGTGTACGACAAACAAACAGAAATAACTTTCATTGGAAAATGGAAAAAAAACACGCGAATGACGCGATAAAATTTTAATACTTTTTCATGTAGTAAAATATCTCGTTAAAGTCCTGCTAATAAATAGATATGCAGATATTTCAAGAGCGAGGTGCCTGCTGAAATAATTCATCAAACTCCATTTTCACTCGTTGCGCGCTGTCAACAATTTATCTGTACGGTTACTCGAGAAGTTTTCCAATTTGTCAGAACTACGACAGAATGTTCGCCCGGCTCTCCTTACAATTGGCTATCATTAAACGGTCATAGCCGTCGACGAGCTCGCAGAAGTTTACAGGCCGGATACTGGTGACGATTTAGATACTGCCCGCACGAATATTGTCCGCCTCTGTACACGATTGGTGCAAAACTCCCGTGATTCTACTGACCACGTCGCCGTGTTCATGAAGTTCACTTTTAATTGCCCATCATTAAATAGTTCATTAGAGTATTACGCTGGTGGCGAGGGTTAATTGGAAATAACGATGCATAGCCGACCTTCGTTAGAGCGTGCACGGTTGGTCGCTCGAATGGGACGCGTTTAAAACTTGTCGAGGATACGCGCCTATCAATTCCATGTAAACTTTCCCTAAACGAAATATACATATATAGAAGAATATAGAGAGAAAGGCATACTGAAAAGGATAAAACTTACGTTGCTGTCAGAAAAAGGCAGTAAAAGCTATTACAAGTTTTCCAGCGCGACTGTCTAAATAAAGTTCTCGCTAACAAGATGTAAACAAAACTCTAAGTGGATATACGTGAAACTTTATATATGTACATTCTTATCGCGCTTCTATAGTAACGTTGTTGGAGCTGCCAAGATATATAACAAAGTACAAATTTGATTTAAGTTCTCGTTCTGTTTATATTTCTTAACGGAACATCCTAAAAGTACCTTTTTCTATGTTATGCATGTTGTTACATTATTAAAAATTTGCAACTGTCTGTTATCTGCAAAGCATATAAGATACCTAAGTCGAATAAGGTTCACTTACATTATTTTATTTTATTTTTTAAAAAAACTCTATTTATGTGGATATTGAAATAAATGAAGTGAGAATAAAATCTTTATTTCAATCAGTCACAAAAATCAAATATGTCTTCCATAAAGAATAAACGATCTGTAAACGAAACAATTTTGTTTTAACTCTGACATTGGATTTTATTATAGGCTTATGTAATAAAAGCAGAAATAAATTGAAAAAGACAAGGAACATCTAATCAATTTTTAAATGATTATTAATCACAGAAACAAAATTTTTTAGGGTTTACTTAAAACATCAATTATTTTTAATTTGGACTTTAATTAATTTTTTAATCTCTGAAAATTATTAGTTAATTTGGATGAAAAAAATCGTTATCCTCTGTGTAAGCCCGACACGTAATAAACAAATAAAAATGGTTATAATAATAATCGTATAAGTGGATCTTGTTTGTTGAGTGCATTGTGTGTGTGTGTGTTTTAAAAAAATATATATATTCCAAAAAAAATCTATATAGGTATACATATACAGTATATATAATACATATTTGTTAGTTTCTACAGTTAAAAAATTGAATAATATAATACGTTATAATAAACTATAAAATAATATTTAACATGTTACTTTGCAGCGAATTTTTATCAAAACTGCTTTACGCCTATTTTGTCACAAAATTTTTGTTGTGTTAAATGCGTTGCTATCGGTTCTAATTTCTCTTTTTATCTATTTTTCGTGACATTTTTAAGTATTATATTCTTAGCGAGTTTTTCAATGATAAATTCAAAAATAGTAATACTGAGCCTTATTAGGTTCAGTTCAGATATCTTATTAAATGAAAAAACATACATGTATTTAATTTTCTCTATAGATTGTCTATAAATCATCGAACAGTCATTTCTCGTTATCTTTTATTATTTATACAAATCTTAATTCTTACCACAAACTGTTACAGTTAAATTACACAAGATCGAAACTTGCTTTGATTTATTGATGAGACTCCATATGGTTAAGAAACATAAAATGCTAAAAGAATACTTCACTTTTATAAGATATTAAAAAAATTTTATATTATTGCGAAGTTCAGAACTTTATCGTCAAAAGTTTTGATTAAATTTTATTATGGATGTTCAAAAATATGTCTAAAGTTAAAAGCTGTTCACAGAGTTTTACTGTTAAAATATGTGGCTGCTATTTTAAATTATCTTACAACATATTTGAAATTCTTGCATTTTGAAAGGGGAAGAGAAAGAAAGAAATAACATTTACGATCGTCTTCTTATCGGTGTGAAAGAAAATTTCACTTACAAAATTGTTGCGTATTGCACGCAACAAGAACAAAGTATCACTGTAAATTACTCAACTGGGACCGGTCTCTCCGCGAGATTAGTTGAGATAATTGGATGGCACCGGCAGCCCGAAGGTAAAGCGCGAAACTCTGCGCGAGAAACGTGGGGCGGGATGACGTTGATTTTATGAAATTAGGCGCACAAGGTAAATCGAGAAGCGATAAACCTCCCGCTAACGCGAACTTTGATCGTACGCTGACCCACGGTTGTCCAGCTGTACGGGGCTACAGGTATGAATCAATATTAATTCTGCTAATTATGTCCTATCCTATTATACGACAGTATAATATCGATAGTAAATCGATGTGCCGAGAAACAGCCATCATTTCCGTCAAACGAACGTGTACCTTGCACTTTAATTAATTGGTATGCGATCATTAAAACCCTTCCCACTGTAGCATGGTATCAGTTTTGTAAGGACTATTTTTTATGAGACCTGAAGAAAGTGTTAGAAAAATATACAAATTATTCATGGTGTTTTTTAGTACATATCACTTGTACATTTAAGCAGACTGTAACGATCGTTACTTGAATTTACGTAGTGCTGTCAATGATCCGATCAAAATTTTAAGACTTTGTAAAGTTCAAGTTAGTCTTTCTTCGCAGAAAAAGAGTTTAATGCTACGCGTTTCACTTACATTTTATGTGTAATATATGATGCGTTAAAAGAAACTCTCTTTTCACATATCTCGTATATCTTGAGATTACCAAGACTGTTCATCGTGAAGCTCAAAGTTCATCCGACACACGTGTAGTTTGCGGCGTCATAATTTAACCGGTGTATTTTGCTAGCTACCAAGGGCGGAGCAACATCAATTTCCTTAATTACGTCAGTTGTGTTCTAATATATTAGGCCAGTAATTTTGACGTTGTAATTTCGGGAGCGGCCGTTACTCAGCTTCATTGCCCAAGGACGGGCGCAGCCCTAAACCGAAATATAAGCTTTGAAACTAAATTTCGTGCGCTTCGAAGAAAGGATCCGCATAAACTTCTAGAGCTAAAGAAAGCTTTACCGCTCGAATGATATTTCGAATCCAAAGCAAGTTGAAACTGTGATTTTTTTCAATTACAGTAGATCTGATGTCAAAGTAGACGAAATGTGTATTTCTACATTTTCTATTTTTTCACCCTTATATTATAATATACATATAATTGATTCACAATGTGTCTCTTACTCAAAAATGACAATAATTTTGCTACTTACTATCTTACATCAGTTGTCAAATAATTCAGTATTTTTTTATGTTACAATCATAGAATAATTACGATTATAGGATATCTGACATTTACAAAATAAAATTAATAAATAGGAATTGAAAATTTTTTATTGTGCAGTTGCAAATTCTGTTACAATATAAAACAATTTTTATATATGTATATAAATATGATTTTTTTTTATTTTAATGAAAGATATGCGTTACAGCAAATAAACGATATTATTTTATAAATATCTGGCATACGCGGATCTCTAATGACAAATTTTTTAAATCTATTGAAACACGAAAAATATTTTTACGCGAAAGAGTTCTTTATTAAAATAATCTGTAGCTAACCATGAATATAATTTTGGATATTTTTTATTTATAAAGCTATTACGAGCATTGTAAACGTGATACTTGGTTAAATAATACAACTATACATTTTGTAAATACATTTGTTAGATTTATCAAAATATCCATGTTGAAAAGAAAATTGCAGCACTCGTAAAATCATTCCTTGTATAAAAGATTTCGTAAAGTTTTAAAGAAAATATACTCAAATCATTTGAGAACGTATTTTCAGCGTAAGAAAGAGAATTGAGAGTGGGAGGGAGGGAGCTTTTCTCGCGTTTACCAGCTTATATTTGCGTCGCGTTCGGCGACGGTAACAAACATGATGTGATCGATTTATGCGAATTACATGTATCGTGCGAGTGTCGCAAATCGGAAATATGATGGTTACAAACGCCAGACGCGATCCGCGCAATTATGGTTGCGGTTATTCGATAGGTTGGCACAGAGCACTCCCTCGGCGTGGATACAGCTTTAGTTTAAACTGCAAGCTTTGGAACGTTACGGGGAAACGCTTGCGCGTTTGGGGCGTACCGCGGAAGAAAACTCGACGACGAATATGCTGAATTTGATTTCAAAGCTTTAAAGTACGACACGATTGCCACAATTCGCGAAATTACCTCCGTATTGTCGTCTGCAAACAATTTGCGTTCCCTGGCAACATTGCGACGCGATACGCATATTGATGAATCTATAACTGAAGTGATAAGGACGTAAAGGAAGCTAACGCTCGATGAAGGATTGTATCATCGTAAGAATACAAATTAACTCATTATATTGTGAAACGCGTGAAATAGCTTTCATATTAATTAGTTTTATCGTATTTTTTTTTACTTCTTTATTTCCTTTCTTACCTTTATTTTGTTTATTTTCGCTAATACATTATTTTATTTTCTCGGGTAGAAAATTCCTCTCTCTCTCTCTGCTCGATAAACTGAAGACAGGTAACGGCAGCGTACGACGCTACACGTTGAATTTTTATCAAGAGCATGAATCACGTGATTTTAGTCTGCGCATCTTGCATAGACACGCGAAGAGGTGTAATTAACGCCGTTATTGAATGCGCGTTCTGCGAAGAGCGTAATTAATGGTATTATAGATCTAACCCTTTTGGGCTGGAGTGAAGTTGCGGAACCCCGGTAATTGTGCCGTCGGTCCACCCTACCGTGAGTAATTAATATGTATTGAACGAAGGATTGAGATCATCCTCGTTTATCACCCTCGAGAGCGCGCGTAAAAGTCCGAGCTACAACATAAAGTTTTTATTTAAAGCGTGAGAGCCTTGAAAGCCGTTATTCACAGTATAGAGATTCTTGAAAGAGACGTGAAGGGTATGAAAGATATTGGAGTAAAGATTAAATTGTTCGCGAGGAGTAAACCAAGTATCTCTCTTCTCCGATGTCTAATCTCGTACGTAGCGATATTATTTTATTTTATTCAGGAAATTTTGACGCAGTCTTTTAGTCACTCCTTTTTTCTACCTACAAAAGATGCGGTCCATAAATATATTATTCGAAATTGAGAATTTTTTTTTTTTTTATCAAACGTGAAACAGTACATTTTTACGATCGTTTCGCGATGATACACGTGAGAGTCCACAGTTTCGACTTGCCAAAGTGAGTGAGCGACACATGCAAAGTGAATGTTTTAAATTACGTTGTGCCCGTTAGCCATGATTCGGTCAGCTCGCGGCCTCTCTTTTTTTTGGAAAAAGCGAAAAACGGGTTTCAGAAAGTATTACGTTCTCGCTAAAAGTTTCATCCGCTAAATTACATTTTCATCTCCTGCTGATAACTAGATTCCGCCAGTTTTTCCGCGGTTAAAAGAAACGAGTCGTACAAAAAAATTCAATTACTAACGGTAAACGTCGACGATGAAGACGTAACTTCGTTCGATCAGTTTCTTCTTCGGGTTGCATCGCGACTCGTGACGTTTCTACTCGTTTGCATCAGTCGCAGAACCCGTGTCGCAGAAGTTGGGAATTAGCTCCACGAGAACATCTCCGGTCCGTATCTCGTGTTTTAGGATAAATTACGCCGCTGCTGTCGCCGAGTTAACTCGACGGCGAAATTTCTGGCTGGCTTCGATGCGTCGAATCATGAAAAAGGGTGGTAAGAGAGATGGCGCGAGTATTGCGACGTCGCATTCGCGACACCGTAACGGTCATGCTACATGGCGCGCGAACTGGTCCATACGTCTGAATAATATATGGCGACCATGGCGCTGGACGCCCCGCGATGTCGCGGCGTCATTACATTGGCTTAAGAGAACGTAGCCGATACTTCGTAATCGTTAAGCCACCGATGGTCTAGCCATGGCAACGGCTCTATTGGATTCGCGCCGGCTTTACGGCGACTGTTGCACGAAGCTACAATTGCTAAGTACGTAACGTTTGCAAAAAGTATTTAACCGACGTTGTTGGTCGCGATGGAGATGTCTTGGGGAAGAAATGTAATTTGGAAGGGAGAAAAACTAAAGAAGGAAGGAAAACCAATGAAATCATTAAAGTACAGGTATTTATCGAGTCTGCAATTTTTTTGCAAAACAAGACAATTTGATCTATTATTTTTTCCTCGTTTAACGAAATTATTTATGAAGTTTTTTTCCATAAGTATTAATAATCTTTTAATTCTCGTTTAATTTAATATTTAATAATCGCGCCAATGTATTGTAAAATGAGCCACTCGCCTTGACAGTCGAAAATTACGTGAGACTGGGGGCAATATTTCTTGTGCGGAATAATTATCCACGATGTATCGATTAACTGATTCGTTGCAACGTTTCCGGGAGCGACAACGCGTCCGCGCATCGCGAAATAGCTACACACAAACAATATCTAGAGAGCGCGTTACGTTTGTTTCCCGTTGCCGTAGGAGTAATCAACGACAGCGCATACGAAGAATTATCTCTCGAAGTTAACTCTCTACATTAATCGGGCCTGAGATGCGCCAGCGGAATATCGCATCGCCAAATGGTGCCTCCGCATTTGCGGCACGTTCTAAACACCATACTGCTCAGCGTTTGCGACCCGAGAACGTTCGGCCTGCTCCGGCACCATGTCGCCCGATAATTCAGCATTTATTGCATGACCATGATACAACGTCCTGCTTATGAATATTCCTTTGTGCAGGCCGTGGCTCTGCATCCTCATTAACTCCTTCGATACATAGTTACCCACGCTCACATATAGAGTGAGCGACCAAACATCGATAGGCTGTGCATTCCCGTTCGTTAAGTACGCTTATCGATCTCATTATAGAAAACCTTTTGAATTACGCGATCATACGAGAATATATTAAAATTAGCGAGGAACATAGATACAGAATCGTACGATGTTTTAGGGAAAAGTTGCTGAATGCGTACCGGTCTTCTAAAGCGTACCTCTATTCTATATTTTACATTCTTATTTCATATAAGCAACATTTAGTGATAAAAATAAAAATTGTATTTTGTTTTGTACATTATAGAAAATCAGGTACATCTGATGTAAATTTTTTATCAACTTATATAGCTGATAATAACATAATTATGAAATTTTATTTTGAATTGTTATACTTTCGTAAAAGAAGGATTGTAGAATATTTTACATTCATTATACACATATTTATTTCACCATTATTATAATAATTAAATCGATATTTTTATAAACTCTATCAAGTTTCCTAATTCGTACCACCACAAATTTTACTATAAAAAAATTATATTAATATAAGATTGTTAAATGATAATAATAAAACTAGTAATTGCTATGAATAAAAATATGTCAATTACAAAAATTAATTCAAGTCAGTTTTATATTTTATGGTTTTATATCTTTTCATTATGGTTATTTGATAATTATTGAATATTTTATCGCTTTTTCGATAAATTATTAATAAAATAAATATTAGTAAATGATTCCTTATATTTTTAATAACTTTAATTCATAAATTCGATATTTTCGTAGACAACACGATTTAAGAGACCACAGCTTTAGGCGACCGGTGTTCTAAATTGCTCCTTTCGCAGCATGTTACAAAAAAGCTTATAACATATTAATTTGTTATTACTGAAAGGTTTAATAGGTAATAATAGACTGAAATATCAAGCTATAATTTTGAACTTTGATTTGCATCCAAAACAGCACCATGCGAAATGAAAAATAGCTTAAGTGATACGCATTTGGCAACTCTTCCCTATACATCATGCAATACACGAAAATGTGGCAGTATTATTTATTTTAAATATTATCAAAAGTTCGTAAATAATGTTATCGCTGAGAATACGCCCTACAGTAAATACTCTATATTTCAGCGCATCTCCTCATTCACTTATCTTTATTATGTGAACCGCGAGCTATAGACTCTCGAAATACCTCTAGCGAGCGGCAAGTGCCGCTTAAATGAAGAGCAGCTCGTTCGTCGCGCAATCCCGACAGCAATTTCGATGCGTTAATTCCGTTAAAATCGCGCAAACGTCGTCGCCGGGAGTGTTCCACGCGCGCGTACTTAAGAGTAATGCGTTGCTCCAAATTGCGCGGTACGTTAATCGAGGGTTGACGCGGCCGGCCGGAAAACGACGTTAAAACTCCTCGTGCACGTTAACTCTATCGGATTTTCGTACGCTCACTTTGGTGCCGTGCGTTTCGTTCCATGGCGGCTGCACTTCGCCCGAATGATATAAACGCAACGACATTTCTCAACGTCGAGTCAAAAATGCCACCCGTTAACCCGTGATCGACGCGACCGATATTATGCTCGTTTACTCGGTGCAAAAAAATCACGTATACGCAAAATCGCACTCAAACTAAACTAACACGCGAAAATTGACGGACGTCATATTTTATTATCAAAAATTTTTTAACAACATAATAGGACCGCCTTAATAATTGAATCAAGGAACGAGAATTGATATTTTTTCGGACGAAGTGGATGATCTTAGCAAATTATTGAATACATTTTTCAGTTTTTCTATAAACTGCGTGTCGATATGGATTGTCAAACTTTTAACGCAATCGAAAAAGAAGCTCAAGCTGGAAATATAATATCTCAAATTAAATTGATTGTCAATTTATTAATAATGCTACAAGCTCCTTAAACTATAAAAAATTTATTGCGAAATTCGATGACCAGCGTCATACCAATTTTTTAAAATGCTTGTAGCATTGTTATTATTAAATTGACGATCAATTTAATTTCAGGGGGTCGATCATTTTTCCCTAGGATGGAAACGTGAAAAGTGGAAATTTTACCATTGAAGTTAATGGAGAAATTTTTCACTTTTCACGTTTCCCCCTAGGGAAAAAGTTTCATGATCGACCCCCAGATATTATTTCTAGTTTTATTAGTTCATGATTGCGTTACAAGTGCGACAGTCTGTATCGGTACGCAGTTTATAGAAATGAAAAATGTTTCAAATGGTGTAGAAATATTATTAAAGATTTGTTTCGACAGAAAGATGGCAAGATTCTTCTCATTTTTTGCGTTATTCACTTATCGGTTTCACGTTCAATCGGTTAATGTTCAATTTATTAATTTATTATTATTAATAAATAATTATTTTATGTTTCAAAATTTTTAGAATAAGTTTTTTATTTAATGTATATTTATGCAGGTCTAGTAAATATACTAAATTGCTTTATATAATATAGCAGGCTTAGGGACGATTCGGAACAATTGTTACTTTCTCTTTTTTTTAATAATATTAACGAGACCGCGCAGAGAGAATATCGGCATTCGCAGAGCTTTCAGCTAAATGGATAGGTGCATTAATCTTTTCTTTGATAGGGAACAACCGTCCTACGTACGGCTAATGAAAGAACGGTACGGTTCATAAAACATAATAGTATAATTTCCATTGTAGAATGATTTCCAGGAAATATATTTATAAATGAGATAAGGCATAAATTGCTCTAACTTATTAAAATAAAAGCTGGATATTGTACAGCATGCAATTTCATCAGCGGCAATGGGAATGTTCTACGTGACCTTTTCTTACGAGAACGATTACAAGACCTGCTATTATCTCTGGAACATGATATAATTTCTCTGGAGTACAATTTACTAATTGTAATGAAGCGAGCAATTATGAATATTTCGTTAAATATAATTGATGCGTATTGCACGAGAGCAAGTGACCTGTGCTGGCCTTTGAATGTACGTTCAGTCGTAATAAGTATTAATACGATTAGCGTCAGTCTGATGGAAGTAACGACGTTAAATTCATCCTCATATGCATTTCGCCTCATTGTCGGAATATGCAACATATATAATTATATATCTTGTTTTACTGTTAGAGATATGTTATTAATCAGAATTAATCGACGAAATTAATCATATAACAATAATAGTAATATTCTTCTAGGCAAATTGGTGCCGCGTTTGCCAACGTTTGCAAAAACAGCTGATCGAATTCCGTTTACAGGCGCAAAGCCGTGACGGTTATCTCACGCATTATTCCGTTCGAATGGTCGAAATGGTAATAGTTAATTAATTAAGGATTAATCGATTGCGGTCGCACAACGGGTGGTACGTGCATTTTACGATGGCCGATGGCAGTTTCGATCATCATTGCGCCGTGGCTTCGATTGATTACATTCTATGTGCACAAAGCTGCAAATCGTTAACTTCGAACATTCGCAAACGCAAATGCAAACGCAAATCAAATCGCATTAATTAATGAATGGAGTGAGATTACAACGACCCCACTTTCTATTATGCTATACGAAAGCAGAAAGTTCGCAGTTCATTCATTATACAAATTGCAGCACAGTGTTACGTTCCGATGGAATCTCTCCATAGACTAACGCATAGTCTGTCCGCACAATTTGCATTAAATGTCGCACTTTAATTTCTATCTCATGTTTAAATTGAATGCGGTATTCATATTAGATTAATAATCTCAAATCGTAGAATTATCCTCGTCGTAAGTGCTTGAGAATGCACAAGTCACCGTATATCTACAGAATATCTGATTGAAATTTGTCGTAATATAATTTACAGAAACAAAAACTATTAATCAAAAGAAAAGCGTTGTTCAGATTGTATCTTGACATTTCATGAAAGGTTCAGTCTCAATTTACTAAATTCTTTTAGGCTTATAATTCTAAATTAGTAACGTCGAAAAATTTAAATCGTAACCAACAGTCTTATGAAGTAATTGCTTTCTATCTATCGTACACCGTTTTCAATTTTCAAGTAAGTACAATTCTTGGACATCGGCAAAGAATTAATGCGAAAAAGTCGTGTCACGCTGCTACTAAAACTATATGCGGAGCTTTCTTTTGAGATATTTTCCGCATATGCGTTTTTATCGCGGGTATAAGCGTGAAATGTGCGCGACCCTTTTCACTCTTCCCGCAAAAGAGGTTGTCGGATTTGAAGGCGCCGGAGCCGCTTTTAGGATAAAAATCGCGCATTTGGAATGACGGAACGGAAAGAGACGAACCGTGAAACGACCGGAGGACCCTTACCTGCGTCGGAACCCGTTTCGTCCGAAGTACACGCTAAGGACGTGCTCGAGAGTTTTGCTTGCGATCCTCACTGCCGCAATTCCGGCTTGACTGAAGATCCAACATTAATCGTGCGTAACGATCGAAATCTCTCCCCGTGACGTCCCTCTTTCACTTGGACGTGATAAAAAAAAAAAGCGCGCCACTGATTTCCCTGACGTTTAATCGAAGCCACAAGCTCGATTCCTTTCTATTATTTCCTTTTCACTTCTCTCACTAAATCTTAGCTCTCAAATTGCTATTTTATGTGTCAACTATTCCAAATATTATTTTTCCATTCTTAATTATTCAAAATTATACACAGTTATATAAATTGTCTAAAAAAATCTGTAGTAGTTTTCAAATATACCCTGTTTTTTTTCAGTTCGTATTATAATAATTACGGAACTTTACTTATAATAATTGAAAAACTTTACGTGGATGCGTATATTACATTAGTTTATTCTAAATATTAATACGATATGGACTACAGGATGTAACTTTCACAAATTTAGCTTTATTATATTATTACAGATTAGAGTTTCATTATCCTTTCTGTTTTCATAAGCTCAGCTAAATCTCATGAGAGAGAATACGGCTTAACTTAGATACATATACAGGGTGTAACTAAAAGATCGGACCTGGAGTATACCATGAGATAGAGGACATGAATCCAAGTCGAAAAGTTCTGAGTTATTTTTTGATTTAAGCCTTCTGTTCGATGTTATACGATGTTAAAGTTAACGAATCAGCGCCCGTCTATAGAAGGAAAACAGGAACGAACGATAGACGGGCGGAGCGCGCTTCCTGCTTTCCTTCTATAGACGGGCGCTGATTCGCTAACTTTAACATCGTATAACATCGAACAGAAAGCTTAGATCAAAAAATGACTCAGGACTTTTCGACTTAGATTCATGTCCTCCATCTCATGGTATACTCCAGGTCCGATCTTTTAGACCCTGTATTTATACTGAAAAGATACATAATACACATTTCATCATATTACTGTCATTACTTATATACTTTTATTATTTACTCATTTACTTTTATTCTTATTAATTAAAGGCTGTCAAAAAGCTACCGAGGTCGAAAGGTTGCGATTATCGTAAAAATTATAAAAATATTGAAGAATCAAGTGCAAAAAAGACCACAGAGAACTTTTGTAAAAACAAACAGGTTTAAAAATCAACAATTTATTTATCACACAATAGTACATATTAAAGAGAGAAATTTAATCGACGTAAAATTTTCCTAGAACAAAATATTACCTCAAGATAAATAGCCGCCATTCTACTCTTTTTTATAAATGTGAGTAACCAATTATTTTCTGTTTATATATTTAAAAAAACCATAATTACAAACAATAGATTGTATAAAGATTAGCATTTTGTAAAATGACAGTCGTCTAGATATTTTTCAATTATTATATCAGCATCTTATTGCTTTAGATAATACACTTCTAAATTTAATCTAATAAACGATGCCTATTATTGGATGCACCAAAGAGAACAATTGCAAAAGAGATGCATTTCTAAAAGCTAGGCAGCTCGAGGCCGAACGCGCTGCAGGTATACTCCGATTTAATTCGCGATACTTTGAATCAAATAATGCTTATCGATGCGAAAATATTATTCCACACGATCCGCACGAGCGAATAAAAGCGAACAACTATTATTTTACCGCGGGATTAGGAAACCCACATAAACAAGGGGAGGATACCGATCCGAAAAAGATTCGAGAAACGACAGTTTCATCAGGCGTTGACGCGGCCCCAGATTTGCCCGAAAATCCCGACGACGTAACGCGTCACGCATCCGGAAATAAACATCTGGACGAGCGAACAGCTGCTCTCGAGGAACCAGTCGCAGTTGCGCAAAAGGATCCCGTAGAAATCTCGCAAGTTACGGCGACAGTCCCCGAGACACTTGTCCAGACTCGACAATCTGATGTCCGTTGACGGTCAAGAAACGAGAGCCGAGAGCCAACGTGCGCCTCGGGAAATCCCAGGTACCGAGTTTCGTGAGAGTCAAGACGTGAACTCTCGAAGCTTGTGAGCTAAAGCTCCCGGACAAGAAGCCGAAACGAAAATTAACGCTTAACGCTAATTCAGTATTCCCTCCGCTTCGATAGCCCGCAGCGATAGCTTCCAAGTAAGTCTCTTCGACGTAATGAACGATGGAAGCTTTTCAAATCTCGGATAACTTTGCTTAATTGATTTGTTTAATTTAGTTTCGCTTAATTACGCGCTTTTATGGTTGCTATTAATATCTTTTTATATTTTCGAAAAATGATCTTAAAATTTTTTTTTATAGCTATAAATATATCAATTGCGACATTCTATTTTATTTTATACATGTCTCTCATTTAAATGCAGTACTTACAAGTGAATGCAATTATAAATATTGTCGAATCATCATAAAATCATTAAAAATAGAACGGTTAAATAATCTCTCTTAAATTTAAAGCTACAGAAAAATATATAGAATATAATTTAAATGGCTCTGTGAAAAGAATGTGGTAAATATAATTCTTTTGTCCCTCTATATCATTTTCTCGTAAAATTATTTATGTTCCCTTTAATAGAATTACACATTTCTATCTCTTGCATATAGTAGCTGAAATGGAAAAGAGTATACATGGTAATGTAATTATAAAATAATTTTAGATTTAAAGAGAGAAAATTAAACAAAAAAATTAGGTTGTATTTAATTAGGTTGTATTTAATTTTATTCAATTTACATAAAAAATTATTAGAGGTATTTAAGATTCCAAGTGTTCTACATATTTTTTCGTATCTTTGAATTCAAAAGAGAGATATTTACCTATTCTATTTCTTATGGCTCATTCTGTATAAATAGTAAATCAACGAATAATAATTTAATTCGTAGTTGGGTATGTATCGATTTCTTAATTAAAATGATGATAATTTGGAGTACTTTGGCAATTTACCTTGCTTCTGACTTGCGAGAGTCTTTTTTTCATCTTACGTCAGTCTTCTTGATACTTCCCAGACGACGACGTATCGTTTTATTTCCTCCGCGTCCCTAATTACACCCTCGTCCGAAGCCGATCCGATGTACGTGAAGCCGATTCCAGCTGAAGCCCTCGCAAAAACAAGTGGATACGAAAGAAATACCTCTCCACTTAACGACGGATTACGGGGGAGAACGACGATTCGCAAGGGTAAATTTGCCAACTACCCAAGTAATTAAGGGCATCCCAATTGGGGGTTCTGGGTCATTGCCCCGCCCTAAAGTAGAGTGAGAGAAAGACAGAGAAAGAGAGAGAGAGAGAGAGAACAAAATAGAAACGAAGGGAGACGCACGAAGATTGCTAGCCGAAAGTCGTCCTGAACAAACTTTTCGCAGTCTTCAACACCATTATATCGTAACGCGAAGATAGGCTAAGCCGGCGACGTGATTTTATACGACGCGATACTATCGAGCATCTTCGTCACGAAAAAGCGCGTATAATAAACGATTCTGATTGTCCCGATCTGATTGTCCTGATTGCCGGCATGATGGACGACAAAGGTAAATCCGAAGCGAGATTACTAAACCGAAATTTCCCTGTATTTACGTGGGTTAATCGCGGTCTGTCCATCGATTACTTACGAGCTGACTTTGGACATTGGTCGACCGCAGTTTCGTGGAGTTGGAAAGCGAAATTGCAGTATCTATTAAATATACATTATTTTGCTCGATACGGGATTTTCCAAAACAACCATTAAATTCTTTAGATTCGCATCTCAAAATTTATGAGAAAAAATAACAAGCAATTAAATATTTATCAAAGATAAGCAGTCACAAGTAAAAATATGATCACGTGCAGCGTAGATGATGCGTGACTTTAAAATCTCGGATATAAATTAATTGACGATCAATAAAATTTTTATTTGAATACATTTACGCTGACATTAGAATTGAGGAAAATGACTCGTCTGAAACGTACCATATGTTTCTGTAGAGTCGATCAAGTATCAGACTGCCGATTCTAAGACGATAAAATCAGAAATGCCAGATCGTTTGGAAAACTCCTCATTGCAGACTGCAACTATCGAAGAAATGCGAGAGGATAGCTTGGCGGAGGCAGCTATCGATGGAAGATCCGAACTTGATGAGGAGAAAAACGAAAGTGAGATTATGAACGTGAATTCGGGACGCTTTATCGTCAACAGATATCTCGGCTTCGATCGAAAGTGACATTATTCGCACGTCAGAGAAACATATTCGCGAAAAAAGTTTTTGCATAAGATATCGGTTGTGCTTCTCGTTTCCATATCGCGAAAAATTAATACGAAATGTTTTGTATTTATTGAGAATTTATAGAAAATGTATATTAATTTGATACTGTATTTACTCGTAATTACACGAATCCGCTATATACAGTAACCGCGATGCAATGTACCCCCTTACCGTAGTATTTTCTCTTCGTTTGCAGGATACCAAACAGCCGTATTTACTTTGGCTACGTTTGCTGTAGTTTTCGTGCTCTATGTTTACGTGGTATATAGCCTGAGCAGTCCGCCCACTCTGTCCCAATGTTAATTCCCGTTTAATTAACTAATTCGAAAACAAAGTATTACGCATCTTATCGCAAGTTATTAAATTATACTAATTAAATGCAAAATTATCGTTTCTAAAATTTCAAGATTAAACTTCTCTTTTTTTTATTTTGCAGAATCAGGTACCGTATTTTATAATTTAATTAAAATATTATAACACGTAATTACAATATAACTTGGTAATATTTTATAAATATCTTTTTGTGCAGTTTTTAATATTTTGACGGATATATTTAGATTTCTCTCAAATTATTATATATGCTTAAACGTATAATATATAAAAATACATTATTCATCGAATTTTTGACACCTCCGCGAATTTCTGGATAAAAATGATTAAGTCGAATTGTTGAGCGCGAGTGGCCTACTTCTGAGAAATTAATTAAATTTCTGAAATCCTTTGACAGTGAGCAACGATCCCTTAGCTCGCCACCTTATGTAATATGAGTATGATCTTATCTTTCCTTTCTCTCTTCCTCTCTCTTTCTCTCTTCCTTTCTCTCTCTCTCTCTCTCACTTTTTGGAACGTAGAAAGATATTGTGTCACATAAATCTTTCCCTTACACGTCTGAACGTGGAATTATACTCGAAAATATGTTCCGAACGACTGCACCGAACTTAATGATCGGAGTTACCACAGCACTGTCATATTTCCTCACAATGAAAATTTAAAGAAACGCTGCAGACGATATATTAATATTAAATATACAGGGTGATTCCTAAGTAAGTGTAAAAAATTTAAGCGGATATTTCTTGACGTTTTATGAAGAAATGGTCCTATAAACATGTGTCCTAAGTGCATCGTTTTCAAAATATAGTGTCCAAGTTGAGAAAAGAAATGTAAAAATTTCGAAAATATAGAAAATACTTAAAGATATTTTAATCAAATTTGGTGTACTTACTTTTTTTAAGTTTAACAATTTTTTGAAATCTCAAACTAAAACTTTCTACAAAACTACCTCGTTTTTTAAACAGAAAAGAAAATATTTTATTAAATAAATTTTCAACGGTTGTTAAAAATTTATATCATTCTTTTGTATATATTTGCTCTCCTATTTTCATTTTCTTTCATAATTTCAATTTTATTCTTAATTTTAACTCTTTCTTTCTTTCTTTTTTTTTCCTTCTTTTAAAATGTTTTTCGTAATAATTTTTTTATATAAATAAATCTTTAACTTATATTAAAAAAATTAATAAATTAAAGTTTGTGCATCAGAAATAACTAAAGTTAAAAATTAAATCATTTAAAATTAACTAAGTTAAAAAAGTTATTAATTTTATTATTTAACTTTTAAATTTTTAATTACCGAACTCTGCAAATTAGTTACGAGAGTAATGCGGTGCAAGTAGATCTCTCTAGAAGAGTCGATCAAGAAACAGTCCCGTAAGTAGGCGTCACGCCGCGCGCCGACTGGGCCGCCTCCTCACTCTCCTCGGTCATTCACATTAACCCGAGGTGCACGTGCACGCCGTCTCGCCCGACGCGTTGGGTTGTTGACCGCGCAAGGTCAGGCGCCACGCGCCACACGCTGCCGCCTCCCCCACTCTCGTAAAACGGGGCCCGCGACGACTGCGCCACCGCTACCACTACCGCTACCACTACCGCTACACTGCGGTACTGCGATCAGCTGTTGCCGCCATCTTCCCCGTTACTTCGCCGGTGATCGGACGCTACGCGTATTTCGAGATCTAGTTGTGCGAAAATACAGTGGTGCACAGTATTCACAGCATGCACGTGAATACTGTTTTGACACGTGAGTGACTGGCGTATCTAGAAGTGATCGTACTCCTTGTGAAGTGCGGCATCATGTGCCTGTCGTGTCGTCTAGCTTAATGTTTTCGCGCGCGCGTATTCCCTCGAATACTTCGAAAGGATGTTTTATATAGAGTCAATAGAGTCTCTTTCAATAGAGTCGTTGTTTCGTTTGTGTCCGCTGTAAATATTCATTCAAACGGCTCTCGCCGTTGTCTCGGACTATGTCGCAATACATCACGTAACGTTTGCGTCGGTCACTCTAATATAATACCGAGAGATTCTCTTTGTCGCACTATGTTTATTTTTGATCCGCTGCTGATCGGATGCTCCGTACTTTTCGCGTTTTTGTTTTTTCAAGTGTAAATTGTGAACATATACAATCTCTAAAGTGGCAAATGTGGAAGCAATCGTCTTAAGTCACAAGTCAACGTGATGCGTTGATAACATCTCCTTTATGCATTCCGTTAGTATCTGATGCGTTGCGATAAGTTATTCTCGCGTGTGTTTCGCGTTTTATTCGCGTTCGTGATATATTATCCGCGCAATGACAGGAGTGCGAAAGTATCGGTCGTTATTAAAACGAAACGATCAACAGGACTTCAGCGAAAAGACGTGGAGCAATTAGAGGGGGTGAGTTTATTAATATATCTCTTTACATGTTTCCTGCGTATTTTCACAGTTATTAAAAATAATAAAAAAATTATTAAATATAAGCGTTCTTTAGATTTTCGAAATTTTTATATTTCTTTCACACCCTATATTTTGAAAACAAAATATTTTAAGACATGTTTATGAAACCTCTTCTTCATAAGATGAGCCAAAGAATATCCCCTTAAATTTTTACTTAGGAATCATCCTGTATAGTTTAAGTATCGCGGAATATGATATTCAGGATGACGAGTTTTTTTATTTCGTGACACATTAAAACAGCTTTATAGCTTTTCATGAAAATCATAACTGTAAAACTACACATAAAATATTTTTTTTTTAAGAGAGGAATAAATTCTTTAAAGGAAGAGATGTTTCGAGACCGCTATCTTGCGAATAAAACACTTTTATCCACGTAATGCAGACTAAAGCGTCGCGACGATGTCGATAGCTTTTCAATTAAGAATCTTGATATCTTTTATTTGCATTTTTATTTCATATTCGTAATTTACGATTGCATGTCGTAATAGTAATTTCTTTTCGACATGCAGCGTTATTTAATTAATCGTTATTAATATCAAAAATTAATGTTAAAAAATTTTATATAAAAAAAGAAACAATACTCATTATAAATTTACGCGTTCTTTGGAAACTTGCATTGATCCAATTTGTATTCTCAATGACAACCGATTCTTTTACACACGCACGTACATATCTATTTACGTATATACATAAAGTAAAAATTTAAAAACTGTTGACATTTATTTTTATAAAAAATATTACGAATGACAATGTCTGCGTTGATCACAGCAAATATTTTTGTCTTGTGAGATTTCCTCTCGCGATGCAATCGTGTTCTATATTCTGAATTTTTTACTCTTTAAATAGAATTATATAAGAATCGTAGTTATGTAAAACATTCATTCTCGTTCGATAGCAAAATTCGTCATTTTCAAACAAGATGTCGGAGAAAAACTATTGCATATGTATTAGCACACGTTCTATTTTGGCAGCGACCTCACGACGGTGCCGAAATAGACGGTGCATTTGGATTTGAAATTACCACTTAGACTCCCGCGGATTGGATTAAATTGCAATTTCTGCCGTGGCGGGACCTGCCAACCTAAATTATTAGATTACAGCGTCTGCGACGACACTTTCGTGTAAATGCACATTCGCAATACCTGATCAAGTTCCTCCGCGCGTGAAATATGCCATATCTTACTTACTCCATTTTCTTACCACGTCGTTGAAGTGCAAATGGAATAGTAGTAGCACGCTACAGAAGAAAAATAAGTAAATGTATTGTATATTCCGAATACGATTTTAAATCGTACATTGTGAAATGTTCAGGAATTTTATATCTGAATAATTAGCACAGTCGTTGCATTATTTTCGCATTCCTAAATTTATTTCATCTCATTTTTTCTGTTAATGGATTTTATGATACGCTTCATTATGGGTAAAACTGAATATTTTTCGATTACGATCAATTTAAATATATAATATAATGCATAGTGATATTATATGATTATTATAAATTCAATTTGTGTCTTTTTGCATATATAGTTATAGCTCTAGCATATAATACATAACATTGAAGAATCTTCATTTTGAAGTTGCTTTAATTTAATAATTAATACTTTTCAATATTTCAGTTAAGAAAAATTTAAATTGATTGAAAAATCTGAAAAATTAAAATTAACATTCCAAAATTGTTTGGGATCTATATATATATATATATTACACACATATAATTAGATAATACCAATAATTGTTTCATTATTATTTGTATCAACATTGATCAGTAATATAAAAATAATAATTTTTGCTTAAATTCCGCTATAAGCTCAAGCTGCTTTGATACTGAAAACATAGCCAAATAGTAACCGCATATAACATATGTATAATGCTGCTGCTTTATTCGGATGGAGCGCGCCGCACCATGCAAGATGTGCGGGAAGCAAATGTATGCGGGAGTTTACGCAACATATGGAGAATCGTGTCTCACAAATGTTGTGCATCGAAATACATTCGCTTTAATTCCATAAATGCGCTGGGTCACACGGTGATTTAAAATAAACCGCTAAAGATACGCAGATTATATACTGATGAGGAATTTCGAAGAATAATGACGATGAAGTGGTCACGGTTAAAACAATCTCCTATTTGTTCGCGTGATTTTTTTTACATGTGTGAATTGCCGCTTTTTGAATGATAAATCGACGAAATAACAGTTCCGACAACGGGGATTTAGTCGCTGACTCAAACCGATTGTTTCCACTGCAGAAAGTAGGGTGCACTGGTCAGGTATCGGTATATCTGTAATAGTAATGACGGTCGGTGTATTTGCTTTTCGTACTTGCCACGCCGTAATTTGTAAATTTAGTTTGCTATACGCATTCACGTCTTTAAAGCACACCGCTTGTGTTCGAGTCAGACGACTTTGTGCATCAATGAATTTTTTAGCAAATACTCTTCACAATTCTACGATTCAGCGAGAAGAGAAATACGTATTTATAGGAACGTTGGTGGCACAGATGAAAATTTCAGTACAGAAAAATGATGCGTCGACGAGACACCGAGTTATATTTCGGATTTATTTCGATGTACCGTTTATTCCGCGACTACTGAGGAGCGAATTCCGCGTGTGGTTGAAAAGATTGAAGTTTGCCTTGAGAAAGGAATTTCACGGAAACGAAACGTCTCTTGTTTTCGCGTTGACGACATCCTTACACAGTCCAGCAAACTCGGTAACGTCGCTCCTTCGTGGCAGTTTTCACTTGAAAATTTCCATCGAAACGATCGCATTGCCCCATTCGAGATGCACTTAAAAATGAACACGCTAGTACTTTGCACATATAGAAAATTGGCGACATGGCGATTTTCTGACGACGTTTATGCAACGGTCAGCATATTTCTCGAATATGAATGAGATATATATAATAAACATATTTTTCTCCGTTATTTCTTACAGTCAACCTAGTTTTTGAATATTTAAAAGGGCACAAACTAAAAGAATGATTTAATATCTTTTATCCATATAGAATGAGCGTTCCATCTCTCTTTATTAAAAAGGCATAAAACTCGGAAAATATACTTAAGATAACTTAGAATGTGGCAGGATTGAAATAGAACTGACAGACCAGATATTTCAGTATTTTTTAAAACTTGATCAGGAAAAAGAGAGTGGGGGAGAAGAATGATTTAACAAAATTTTGTTAAAGTACTTTTTTGAACATTTTTTTTATAATTACATTTAGGGGAGACCGGAGTACACACAGTTTTCACAATTTCAGCATTCGACATTTTAAACAATTAATTAGTACGATTAAACTGTACTAATGTAATAGAAAGAATCTTTCTTTATATTTTTATGCCGGGGGCTGTACATGGTATTGCTTCTTTTAATAAATAAAATACGAATATGCATTGTAGCCCGATAACAGAATAAATTGACTCACGGTGTAAGTTGCTTATACGACAAACTCCATTAAATTAATGAAAACGTAATCGAATATAACAAACAAATCACATGTATGTATTTCTTGATAACATTGTATTTTTTCAAGTTATTTTGATGTTCAAATAACAAAATGCTGTTACAAAAAAAACAAATATAAACTATTTTATATGCAGCTTGCTTCAATATAAAAATATTAAACATATATATACAACACATGTTTAAAAATATTAAACATATAATATGTTTAATAACAAACATGTATACATATGTATAAAACATATGTTTAATAGCAAACATATATACATATGTATAAAACATATGTTTTTATAACTCTAACAAAATGTTTTCATATAATATATTTATATAAAATATATTATATGAAAACATTTTGTTAGAGTTAAATTGTAATTATGTATTCACACACACTTCTCACTTGAGCATAAGTTAAGCTTATCTTAAATATGAATCAACATACCCCATTCTTACAATTGATTTCAATCATTTTATTATAACAAACTATTATTATGCTGGTATTATTCAAAGTAACATAGCATATAGTATAGTAACAGAAATGTTTCTTTTAACCAATATGTGACATTTATTCTCTTACTGAAGAATATTAATACGAAATTTTAAAACGCTCGAAAATTTACTTGCTTCTTCAGATTTTTTTTCTTCAGATGTTTTTATTGCAATACATGTTCAATTTAAATAAAAGTTTGAAAATAGTACTCTTGTTATAAAAGAGATATTTTACGATAACTTTTCCATTGTTTCTTTCGTCATAAATTCATGAACGGAACGCAATGCCAATTTGCCTCTTATGCTAATGAGCTCTGGTTTCCTTATAAATTTTTTAATTTCGATTTAAGGCTTCAGTTATTTCTTTGTTAATATAAATTAATTAAATTAAATATTCTTATATTAATTAAAATTTAATGAGAATCGCGGATAATTAATTTTATAATATTATATTATTTGTATATAAATCTTTCCATTGAAACTATTCAAAGAAATTATATACTTTTCTCATAATTGAAACGCTATTTAATAATAATAAAAATTCAGTAGCAATACCAATAAATGTATAACGTCTATATTATCTTTTTGCATATTGATTTAGTGAACGTACGATATGACCGATACTTTTGATGTCACATGGTAACTATGTCAAATGGACAAATTTCCGTTGAAAGCGTAACTGTACGACATGGATTCAACCAAGCTCGATCGACAAGCGAATATTTCGAGATATATCTCTCTTCTAGGATCAGAGATCAGCTACGATATCATGGCTCTGCCTTGTCGAGATTTCCGGAAACTCTGCCCGTCGTTCCTTTACTTTTCACCACTCGAAACCGATGTTTATATCAGGTATCTGATATGTATATCACGAAAGTTACGACCCTTTTTCTGAAGCAGATTTAAATTTATTTTATACACATACATGAGCATATATGTATATATACAATATATATTTATACATGCATGTATATATAATTTATAAACATGTGTTTAACTGTAATAAACACATTTATGATCATAGAGGCTGAAACACGCCGTGTGCGTTTACACATATGTGAATATGTCAAACGGAATATCCGATTAAATCAGCTGAAAATTGTTGCAATCGTGTCGCACATGGCTCTCTATAGCATCATTATGATTATATCGCGATACATGCGGCATCGCAGCGACCGATGACATATGTTGTTTTTATTGCTGGTATAATAAGCGCGATTACAGACGAGCCACGATTTTATCCGCGAAACAAATATGAGTAAATCCTCGGATTATAATTATCACCCGCACGTCTGTCAAACATCATAAAACAGCGGTTTTAAAATCGTGCTCTTTTTGAATAACAAAACTGAAAAAATAATTAACAACTAAACAGATTAAATAATAGATTTTTTAATAATTCGTATATAAATTTATCTCATTATCTATTTAAGAAGATTACGCTAAAGTTCTTTTGAGACTAAAGAAATGTTTAATTTAAAATTTGCAAAACGGTGATTTGTAGGATTATCTAGTTCGACATTCGTACGTCACGACAGTTGACAACGAGATGTATTTTTTTTTTACCCCTTTGCATCAACAACAACGCGCATCTGCACTCATCGAGATATAACAGTGCATCGGAAAAGTTTCGGAACTAGATAGAAGGAAATACGCGTGCAAAAAAGCTTCAAAATATATCTTCTCATAAGATATATTCCATTACGTCAACATTTCAAACATTTTTAGGAGCATCGCGTAACTTTTTTTTACGACACAAAGTTTCAAAAACAAATTTTGAGATAACTTTTCTCATTTAACTTTTGCTTCAACTTTAGAGGACCTTCAATTTAATTATTTGCAGAAATCATGTTCGATTAAAGAATCCCACTGATTGTTTTTTATTTCTAACAATAGCATCTCCAACGTCAGTGATGATGCGTTTTTTATACTCTTGAAAACTGCAACTTTGCGTAGCACTTTCATCAAAAAACTTACTCAAGTTAGTATATCAAAAAGTCGTGATGACAGCCATGCGCGTTTTATTCAAATTTATATAAATTTTACAGAGTTAAATGAAAAACGTGCGAACAGTTTAACTGCTGTGACTGCGTCTGCAAAAGTTCTTACCGTGGTTGCGAAGGAGTTTTCGTTTATGAGGGATTGCGGTGATATTTTATTCGGGACGTTCGCGAAAAAACCCTCAGCATCCGGCGCACGCCGCATCTCCAAAAGACTTTCGTCCGCAGCGCCGCGCCGCGTTATCGTCGCGGAAAATCGAAGCTTGGCGAGTTCCAAATCTCCATCGAGATTCCGGATCTCATGAGCGAGGACGTTCCGGGATACATCTCCCCGTGGACCAACCGGAAATTCCCATCGATGCAGTCATCGGCGAACGGATCTACGGAGAATCCGCGGATTGCACGTTTCCTTTTTTTTTTTCACGATCCTCCTGAAAAGGGCTTACGACGATAGGATTATTTTCCTATTTTCATTTCTTGGACACATTCGTTCTCAGGTTATATCTATACATCCCGCTTTTATGTGTCTTTTTCAAATAAAATTTTATCCTCACGGCCATCTGGTGGCGTACATTAAAAAAGTGAAAGTAAATTTGTCCAATTTTTTTTTACAGACATGGTTTTTGTTTTTTATTATACAAGATACGTTATTATAAGATAAATAATTATTATATTTAATTATCAGTTTCATAGCTAGGACGGAAAAATGTTCACTTTCTCCGGGCAGGTACACTTGTCGCTTGTTTCGCGAATTCTTTGATAAAGCTTCGATTTTCTTGCGTATCCCGTCTCGATATGACGCGCATAAATCTCGGAGGGATAGGCTACCACTCGATCCTCGATTTCCATGCAGGGGTGCGGGGATAAAAGCATCACGTGGCGCGCTACTCGATCAAGCTTCGTTCCGCGATATTTCTTCTTAAAGAAATTGCTTTTGCATTATCCTTTTTCCGTGGCCGTATGGAAAAGTCGCAATATGGTTATTCGGACGTAACCAATCGCGCTGAAGGACACGCTTTCCGGTTTCCCTCGACCGTATGATTCTTCATCTCTCGCTTTCTCTCTTCCTATCTCGCTTCGCAAGCTCGTACTTTCGCGCGTAAAGAGGGCGAGGAAAATCTCTAAATTTGGTTTCGACGAGAAGTGCGCCGATCAACTCGCCCGTATCCCCGATCCCTGAATTTCCACCTTCGCGCTTCGTCCGTGCTATCCCGTCGCATTGCTATATCTCCAATCGGTCGTGTGGGAAATTCAACGTGATCTCGTGGGAATAGGACGTTTAAATATATCTGCATAGGTAATACAGAAACAGAATCCGTCGTTAATCCCCACTCTCCTTTTCTTTCTCTCTCTCTCTCTCTATCTCTCTCTCTCCCTCTCCCTCCCCCTCCCTCTTTTCTGCTGCCTTTTGCTTGATTAAGATTTCTGTGTCCCTGCGGGTAACGAGGGTGAAATTGTCGACTATAATGCTCCTCGTTCATGTCGAAGTCGCGGTTAGCACGATGCTGCTGAAAAGAGACTCATTCCACTGGCGATTAAACTTGCTGCGCTATATCGATTCTCGATTTTTCGCCAACTCCCCTTACTCACACTTGCAGGCCGCAGAAATCTACGTACTCCCATTTGCCGAGACAAATCCGAACGGAGAACATTGAAAGTGTCAGTAGTTATTAGATTGATGCAATTTATCACTAGGGAAAATGATAATCGACATCTCCTGACAAACTCCGACTTTGCGACAAAATTCGAACTTTATGCGTTGGTGCAAGTTTGATTTATCGAGTAACGAAATTTTGTGGTTTGAAATAAAAAGGAAAGAAAAAAACCTGGCAAATAGCGTTATTATTAACGCGAACGAATAATACTTCACTGATAGAAAGTCGAGGTACCCACGAGAAACTCACGTTACTGCGTAATGCGGGTCTCATTACGACCACGGTGCATTACGCACTATCGTAACAGCGTCGGGTTAATATCCACCCGCTGTGGCAAACTGATGGACCGACCCCCGCAATCCCTCCCAGCCCCCTCAACCCTATCGCCTCGTTGCGCCGCGCAGTGCGGCGTTGCAACCGCACTATCGGGTGCAATGTCCTTACCGATGGAAATTGTTCCACTTTACGGCCGCGCCGTCGAAGTACTCGCCGCCACCCGGTGAAATCGACAAAGGACAATGCACTCTCCTGTTGGGAGAACGCGAAACAAGTTTTTGCAGCTGCGTTTTCCGGCAAATCGGCGAGTAATACCGATGCGACTCACGATCTTGCGCGTTATCACGCCGAAAGTTCGCACCTGCGAGCCTGCTTTTTACTTGCCTAGACACGTTGCATGGACGCGTGATTTATCGAGAAGCTTCGCGTAAGGAACGCCGTTCCCTCCTCATATTTCGTCCTGATCCTCCCGATGGAGGGTATCTTTCTCTCTTTCCTCCCGAAGAGTTTTGATATGAACTTATATATGGTGAGGCATCCTAAGAAAATGTCAATATCCTATGTATATACTGACGACACATTTTTCCGGCGTACTTCTTCCGACGTACTCCTCCGTGAACACTCGCTATCCTACGTGAGGGATATCCTGTATAAGATTGCACGGCCGTCGACATGGCTGCAATTTTTTTATCGACGTAAAGAGGCTGCAGTCGTACACGCGGCAATTGAGCGCGTCGCGGCAAAATTCCGATAAAAATTTATCATCCCGCGATTGAATTCGCTTAGCCCCGCTTATCTCGCGTATCTATGCCGCAGCTTTCGATATAGCTCCTTTAAAGCGCGCCATTTCCTGTCTTCTAAATTATTGCCCACAATCTCTTCGGTCGCCTCCCTTCACAAATGCACACGCCTCCGCGAATGTTCACGTTCTCCATCTATATGTTCTCTCTCCGCCGCCGTATTGAATCGCAAACAATGATTTTCCTCACGTAGCTACATCTCCGGGCATACAATGCGAGAAATTGCAGTGATTGCCAGCTTTGTACTTTGAACGCTTTTCCGCCCGCCTAACGAGGAGACCACCGGCAAGAAGAGAGATTTCCGCGGACCACACGCGACGGTTCTCGCATTAAAGTACCGGTACGCGACCGGAAAGAAGTATTCGACTCTACTTTCGACGGAACCATTTTACTCGATAGGGCACGTAGGGCACATAATTAAGGCGACCAGACGTGCTGATTTAATCAGTATGAAACCGTGCCTCCATGAATTCATACATATTTTACATAAAATGTTTCCCCCAATAAAATATCTCGACGAAATATTGATCATTTGTTCAGTGATTGAGCGTTTCTATTCATTTTTATATTTGATATCATTAATGCGGGCACACAGCATATTAACTCTTTACTACATTGGCGGGGTACAAACGTACTCCTCCGCAAACAGTTATGCAAATATTTCTCGCGTGGAGTTATAGTCTAAGATTACTGTTATTTAGAAAAAAAATATTCTAAAGTTAACGTTGTTTCAAAATTAAAAGAAAATTTTTGCTTTTATTACTTAGAGCCCTACACAAACTTTATTTTCTATTATATTTTTAATAAATTATTATCTTTCAGCGCTTCAGAATGTTTAATGTTTAGACAAAAAAAAACGAACTTTTTAAATTTCATTTCAGTTAAAACTCTTATCAAAATTTGGAGTACAAAACTATCCCGCGAGTGTATGTTAGTTGCTTGGCCGGTGTAGTTGAGGGTTAATAGAAATTTAATTTTCTATTTCTATTAAAAAAAAGATATATATTGATTTATTTTAACAAACCAGTTTGTTCTAGTATATATATAAAAATAATATCGGCTTTAATATCTGTTTGTTTAAAAAAATTAACGGTCTATCGTTATAAATTTGAACTATGCTAATTCGCTTTTTTTTTTCGATGAACGAATTCTTTATCATTTAATACTCAATATTGGCTTCATCGATTAATGCAAAAATCTGATAACATATACAATAGAAAAGAACTGTATTTGCCAGTATCAATTTTAACACACAATGAAATTGAATACGCTTGAAATCTACAAATATCAAAACAGCATACAAATACAGAGATAAAAAATATAGCTTAACAATACACTTGTATCATTTTAGTTATCTAATGACAATCGAAGAAGTGAATTTTCTATACAATATAGAGATTATAAAAATCTATATCTTAGAAGGTAATAAATGTTTTAGTAACCGAATATGTGTAACGATTAACAAGTTTGTTGAATTTTTATAAGAATTTAAAATGATCTAATTATATATATTGTTTATAAAATAAATACAAAAAAATATCTTCGCAAATACATGTTTTCTAAAATGTTTTAAGAATATCATCAAAATATAATCAAGTTGTGTAACAAATTTATTTTTTTTAACGTCAATTGTTATAATATTAAAAAAATAACTTTATAATTATCTTAACGTATTTAAAGATTACAATTGAATTTTAATATGATAAAAAAAACACTTAAGATTAATAAGTTTCCGTGTAAGTGTCCGGGTACAGAGACATGTTCGGTTATTGGAACATTTATCTTAATTTTCGATTTGTTTCGCACCGATTAGCGAATCGAATAAATCTGGACAAATGAAGAGTCATGTTTAATTTTAATATAATGATCAACTAATTTGTCAATATATGTACCTGACCTCAATGCTTCCTCGATTGATGAGAGACGCGTCGATTTATCTTCCATGCTGCGGCTGCTTTTGACCGAAGAGGATCAAAATCAAATATGGGATATTGAAAGATGAGAGATAGGTTCAGGATCGGTCAGTAAACGCGTCACGCCTTACTCAAGTCCCTTTCCGGGAATTACCGCGGCCGGTTCATGAGCGTCTGTCATCGCTGGCGAGAGCACATAGATCGTCAGTACGTCCATCAACCTAGAAGCAGCTAGACCGCCGAAAGCAAACCATTTCGAACTCGGCCGACCGGCGCGACGATTCCAACTCGGAAGATCCCGCGGTGTCACACGGGTCTTCGATCGGCCCGTCAACATCGTTCAATTTTCCGTAATGGGTTCTGGCGTCAAACGCTCTCACGTCTCCCTGCAGTTGCCCGATTACCGTACCGGCCCCAAACTACCCTGCAATCTTGCCGCCCTTCGTAGCCAGCACTGCAACCGATCAACCGGCAGCAATTTCGCTTCTTTCATTTGCAACTGGCCGCGGTTGTTGCCTAATTGAGCGTCGATACAATCGATCACAATTTAAACGCGTGAAATTTCAGCGCAATTAACCCGCCGTCCGTAACACGATATTTTTCATTGTATGTGTAGAGTAACATCGGTCTGGCGGATCGCCACCCATTAATTTTCCCATTTTCCCATTTCCCAATTTTCTCATCTATTTTGTTAGTGGAAAAGTGATCGAAAATTCTGATTTTATTCTTAAACTTGGTGAAAGAGATGTACAAGGATAAAAAAAACAACATGAAAAACAAATATTTTTCCATGAAAATTTTATTTATTAAAGCATTTTATTGTAGATGAAGGACATTTTGAATTACAAACTTATTCGAGCAATATACTTCGAATTGAATAATATGAGATAATCTTTAGCTAAAGGAAATTAGATATAAATATTCTCTTTCTTATGTTCCATTTTCGCGCAAATCTTTCATGACTTTTAACGTCTATCTGTTTAATATCTTATTAATATTCACATTGGATGACCGAAAGCTTCACGGCGTGCGATAACGTTTCAGTTAATGTTGAATAGTTTTTCGTAGATTTCCCAAATTGTCTGTCTCCTTAGCGTGTAATGAACGGCTGCGATTAGAGCGCGAAATGCGATTGTGCGATCGCTACGTCTGTAGATGTGGATAACAAGAACGACTATCGCGTTTCCTTCATGTAAGTTCGCCCAGACAAATGACGATATTCTTCTCCTCCGTGGACTCGTACAAGTGTACGTCGCTATAAAAAACTTTTATTACAGCAAAAACCAGTCCACGCTCGCTTCTTAGTCGTAGCTTTGAGTATTGTCCCATGTATTTCTTACTTCTCCAAAGTGCCATTAATCTAACTCGTCCCACTCGTGCTTCTTCTTTCACGTGCGCTATTATCACGATAATTGTATAGACCACAACACGTGGGACAGGGAAACGAATTCCTTTTGTCAAGAGCATTCTACATATAGTTTTAAAGACTTGGGAAAAAAGCCGTTTTTTTTCAATTTTTCCGCGGATTTTTTCGGTTTTTTTCTCAGAGGTAGAAAAATTCATCGGAAAAATTCAAAAAATGTTGTACTATGGTGATACCTTATCAATATCAAAGTTACCTGTTTTACGATATAATTTCTTAACTTTAGTTCTCTACACTTATTTTCGAGTCCGTGGTTTGGTATACTTCTATTCGTGAGATAGCTCAATTTTTCGTCTTGTCACTTTCATTCTAATAAATATTTTAAAACTTATAAAAATTAAAAAATACATAATCTAAATACCCATGCTCATAAGGTAGTAGCAGGTCGAGAAAATAATTTGAAATAATTAAATTTATATCAATATACAGGAAAAAGTAAACTATAAAACGAGATTACACTTCAAGAATTCATCGGATCAGGGTATGGCGAACTAGAGTTAAAAATCTGTGTTAATGAGAAATGACAAGAAAACGGTCCGTATAAAGTTAAACTAATGTTATTATTTTCTGTCTTTAAGTTTCTGTCCTTAAAGTTTTTTCTTTTTATTTATGATAATGTGAATACGA